>JABJVR010000103.1:10092473-10146365 GCA_025773905.1 Chitala chitala | reverse complement strand
CTGTCTGTTTCAATTCATATTTATATTCAAAAAACGTTTAGTTTCAGTCTGTTTAATAAATGTTTATCCTGTTCGGCCTGCGACTTAAAGTGTGCTTTGAGTTTTGGCCCCCTGTGCGATTGAGTTCGACACCCCTGCTGTACATGAACAGAATTATCACAGCACTGACCCAAAATTTAGGAAACTCATACAACCATCTTTTTCGATAACTGGTACCAGCAATATTCCTCAATGCCGAGTTAATAACAGGAGGTCAGTGGATAACCTAGAACACTGTTTTATGGTATTATGGAGTAGTGATGGCTTGTAGATGTTGATACCCTGTTTTCACAGCGGATGAAATGGCGCAGATCTCCATGTTTCATGTAGGGCAGCACCACCAGGGGGAGCCCTTCATGGGGCAACAAGATGCCCTGGAGGGACAGCACGTTGGTGTGGTGGAACTCCTTCATGAGAATGCCCTCCTTCAAAAACTGCTCCACCTCCTCCACGTCTGTGATCCCTGAAACGGGCCGACAGAACGACAGAAGCGTTTGAAAACACAGAAAATATATAATATTAGATTTGCCCTGTCTGGAAGGTTGTGTTTGTAAGTGTTGACAACCTGTAAACAACTGGCACGTTGTGAGTACTGAGCTCATGCTAAATGAGTATAGAGCAAACATGAATAATGATTAGATAGGAACGAAAACCATTCATTACGTGTGCCCTGCCCAAGCCCCTGTTCAGCTGTTACTCACTGTTTAATGACTTCACAGCACAATGCACTTCCCGCTTGTTTTGGTCTGTAAGATAGCCGTGGTACACTGTCCCAAAATGGCCTAACAGAAAAACATCAACAGGACTTTGCTGTCGTTATTCCGCTCAGTACCGGGAATGGAACCCGGCCAACGTCAAAACGTCACGTTGTCAGGTGTGATTAAACGTTGCCAAATCAATGGCGATAAGGGCAGATCGCATCAGCGGGACTCTCACCCTTCCCGATGACCTTGTGGTGGTGGACGTTGAGCATCTCGGCCGGGATCAGCACCTCCTTCACTTCCTCCAGGAGCTTTGGCCTCAAGCTGGAGATGGCGATCTTGTCTGGGGACACGAGCGGTGCCAGCGGGCTGTTGACGTCGCTAGCATAGTAAAGGCTGGGGTACGCCAGAGCAGCCCCAGAGCCCAAGTGTTCTGGAAGCAGGGTGGGTGTGTGGGTTACAAGGCTCGGCAGAGCCAGATCTATCTCTTGGTATCCTGATGATAAGTGTCTACACCTTAACTCCTTAACTCTTGAGTCAAGGGAATTATTTGTTCACAAAAACAGGTAGGATCACAGTATGTTTAAAACTACATGTAATGTATAGTAGGGTCCCAATCAAACCAGTTCACTGCTTTCCTTGTCCTGTAAATATTTACATTTTAAACCATAACCTGCTGTACATCAGCTGACCTTAAAACAAGATTTACCTATACGTACTCAGTTCTGTATTTGTTCTCAGTTCCTAATATAAGTTGCATAAGAAAATATGATTTACAGTAATTAGGTAGTTAATTTACCAAAGATATTCATTTATCGTCAATGCAAGACGTCTCACCCTTCCTGTAGTCGCCAGTGGGACAGAGGTCCAGATTGCTGTTTGTTCGGTCCCGGATGTTTGAATAATTAGTCAACTGGTTATCCAATGCAGATCCTGAAAATTTTACAAGAGTTTCAACAATCTGCTAATAGTGAAGAAAAAAATCTATATAAATAAAAAGCAAAAGATGCTCTGCCTCTTCAACTATGATTGCAGCTGACGCACCATACATACGGAATCACTGACAAGATATCATCGCCAAAGCCGTGTCAGGAGCGAGATGTTTAGAGTTCTCTCTACAGAGAGCAAAAACCTGGATACGCACCTGGCTTCTTTTTCCTCATGTGCTTCATGATGAGAAAGGCCATCACTGCTCCGACCACCAGCGAAGCCAGGATGCCAAGCACCATGCCAGGCATGGAGTGATTGCCAACCTTGATCACTCGGCCCATGTCCAGCACCTGCCCATTGATGGAAATCTGCCAAACCAGAGACCATGATGTAACTCTCAGCCTTAACCGAAATACTGCTGGCATCTGGAATTAAATACATTCTATGTAATATAATTGTGCACATGTAACATACACTTATTTATCTGTGTTTTCTTATGTTATTCTGAGAACAATATGAGAGATAAAAATCAAAGAGCATAATAAATTTCACTGTAAACTGCCATTTGACTGAAAACCACATACTGGGTGTTTGCAAAGAGATGCAGTAGAAATCTTTACATTCCACCTGTCCAGAGTGTCACCTAGCTAATGCGCCATATTGGCCAGGATAGGCCATCATGTGTAACCCAGTCTGAGATAAGTAGCTGATGAAATGAATCATCGTGAAATTGAAATCTCCATCATACGATACAAGAGTGGAAGAACCGAACACAATTATGTCACGCAGTCAAACGTTCTGTTTGCTCTGAAGGTTGTTTAGACACACTACTGCAACGTTTAGCCTCAGCAGGGCCACACTCAAGGCTGCGTCTTAACGAACACATGTTGATCAGTTCATGTCCTTACCTTTACAGGTAAGCCTTCGCTGGGGAAGGTCAGATTTTTAGGGATCCGACAGGTGATTTCGTTGTCCAGTACCTGGGCATTGCAGTCTATCCCTCCCACAGTCATGATGATCTTCATACAGAAACTGACCAGGTTCAACCTCTTATGCTGTAAGTCAAATTGTTTACACAGCATGTGTCAGATGATTCATAAAGGTGTTTAGAAGAGTAAGACTATGACAAAGACACACTGCTTTGTAGTGGCATGTGTCCACCTCTATGGAAGCTCTTGTAATACAGGCTGACATATTTGGACTTTTTGAAAGATTAAATGTAATCTTCACTCACATGCAGAGAGACCTCATCCTCCCCATGGGCCAGTCGCAGAACGTTGCCCTCGTTCTCGAATGGGATAGGCTCTGCGTGGGGGTGGTAGGTGAACTGCTTGTTCCAAAGGCCCACTGCTCCATCCATGTCAAAGGAGAGCTCTCCCTCCTCTGACTCATCACGAGGAAAAGGAGGAGTCCAGCATGCCATCTGTGTGGCATTTGCCATCCCAATGCATTCCTGGGAAATAACGAAATAGCTCAGGTAGCAGGTTGCCACCCAAAACACTGACCCAGGATCAGCTGTCACACAAGTGTGTCTTCAGTCTTCTTTGAACTCAAGGTTACTCAGGAGAAATGCATTTTCTGATAGAAGCACTAATGAGGCTATTTTAATGTCCACCCATTTCCATTCATCTACACCCATTTCCACCCTTATCTACTCATCTCCAGTCACCTCCAGCCATCTCCAATCACCTCCACCTATACATACACCCATCAATAGTCATCTCCATCCATCTCCACTTACCTCCACCCACTTCCAAACATCTCCACCTATCTCCAGTCACCTGAACTTCCATCCATTTGTAATGACCTCCAACTATCTCTGTTCATCTCAGTTCATCTCCACCTATACACATACACATCTCCACTCACCTCTACCTATCTCTACTCAACCGCAAAGGAACCTACCCCGAACACAGGCTTCAGGTGACTCTCACTTGGCTTGAACCGGATTATGGTTTTCCGGACAGAATCCAGATTCCGACCTTTTATGGTGATTTGAGAGCCTCTGGAATTAAGACAGAGGGAGTGTGATACCAGGAGCTTATTTGCTGTTGATTTGTTGTTACTAACATGCTATTCATGAGTCAAGCACACAAATGTCAAACTCTTCTATTATTATTACCCTGTATTCTTACACAGTAATTACTCTGCGATATCAGAGCAGCAGCAATACCTAAAATGTGTTTGCAGTTACTTTCAAAAAGGGCTATTGCACAAAGACACTGATACCTGTCAAAGCTGCACTGTGGAAGGAGCTCTGTAATGACGGGCGTCTCTTTGTAATGAAATACTGTGGTCGTGCGCACAGGCAATTCGTCAATGTACACTCTCAGGGTCTCGTTCTTCACCTCGGTCACTTTCTGGGAGACGCAGACGATCGAAGACACGTTCCCCTTCAGTTCTGAGTATCTGGAGGAAGCCAAGCTGATTAAACTCACTTCGGTCACTTTGACCTGACAGACATACCCAGTTGAACAGGAGGGGTGTGTGAGTAAGTCCGCACCCCTTGATTGGGCAGTCCTCATGACCCAGAGTAACCCTCCTGGACCCTCCGGTGTTGAGGTGGGTCCCTGTCACTGTGATGAGAGTGCCCCCGTCACGTGGTCCATAGTCTGGGAGAATCTCTGTCACTTCAGGTACCTGTTTATACGACATTAAAAAATGTGACAAAAAATTCCCAAAGCCACCTCAAATAACTGTAGCATGAGCTTGGCACGCAGAGCTAATGGCCGCTGTTACCACGAAGCTGAATCCTCCTGTTGAAGCTGCCCCATCAATGGAGTAAAATCCCTCAACCTTCCCCTCGCTCACTTCGACGGTGATGTTGACAGGCCAGAACAGCCTCGTCGCCCCAAAGCGAATCCTGCACACCAGTCTGTGAGACACGGAGACGCATGCCAGGAAGCATGCCCACTTGAGTCAGATAGCCACCCAAGCATGTGGCATCCCTCTAACAAGTAACTGTATGTACGGAGTAGTAACCTCGGAGTTTGTTATTAATACTGACCCAATAAGTATGGTTGTGATGCTATACTTCCTCTGTTAGTAATAGTAGTTGGTTTCATTGCTGATTCTCAAGGAGAGGTTGCCTTATTTTCTGAATGTCTGCTAGTAAAGGTCAGGCTGAGTTATTTCTCGGTGTATTTTTCTCAATTTAAGGTGTTTCCTTGTGTCTGTTTCTCAATCTAATAAAGGATATTTCTATTGTTAGTAGAGCCCTTTTACTGGAGTTAGTGGGACGTTAGTGGAGCCCTGTCACCGGCCTATGTGTATATTATATATGAGAGTGTCATACAACCTCACTGGATGTAAAGTCCCACTGAGTGACTGTGAACATCTGCAGTCCTTACTGTGTGCTGCTGCTTTTGTCCGGAAGTACGATACAGTTGCTCTCTCCCACTGTGACCAGGTGAGTTCTGGGGCTGATGGCCGGTCGCAGAGGAGACTGGAACTCCCAGCCGCAAATGGTGAGTTCTGTGTTTCCATTGGGGGGCGCTGTTTTTGGGAAGAACTGAACCAATGACAAAGCAGACACACTGAGTTCTCCCAGTACTTATAAAATCTGCAAAATAATAACTGAGTATGACACCATCAAGAATATGAAGACAACCTAAATCGCAAATCCAATAAAAATTTCCTATTGGCATGGCTGATACATATTCTGAAGTTTGAATAACAAAACATTATAAGGTGTCTCTACAACCTCCATGAGACTAAAGGATAATTAAGTTGGAGGGGTGAGCATCATGAAATGAAAATCTCAAAACAGTGCAAAAGGAGAGAGGAGTGGCCTATGATGAAGGATGAGTGGCATAAATGACCCAAAAGGACAACTCTGCCAAGATCAAAAGAGAACAGAGTGGAAACACCAGGAACATGACATGGCCAACTGTACCGTGGAGCAGAGTCATCCAGAGACTCAGGTACCACAGTGGCCACATCAGACAGACCCTCAGCAAACAATCAGCAATTTTACTGTTCTATAATTCATTCTACTGCTTACACCAACCTGCCCTGCAATCCTTCTTTATCACCTTGTTCGTGTACAAACCAGCACCTGTCAACCTGGTTCAGCACATTTTATTTATATATTCATTCAACATAATTGATTCTGCATAATTCTATTCTGCATCCAATACAGCACCGGATGTGCTCTTACAAAACAGGACGAAGGTTCAGCCAGATAAAGTATGTCACCTCGGTGATGACAGGTGGACAGGACTCCTGTCTCCAGGTGCTCCTGCACTCAGACTTCCAGGTGCACTGACCCGAGCACCAGCCGCAGCCCATGAACGACGGAGCCTTGAGGCACGCGCTGCACGTCAGGAAGTGGTGACAACCTGGCCCCTTCTGGGGTACAAGGATAACCTGTGGGGGCGGAACGGTGGCAGCTGCTGCGCGTTTGTGAGCAATGACAAACATCCCCAGCCATTTCACATGGGGTCTCACTTTAAGTGTTGCCAGAATCCTTTAACTACAATTACTTGTGGCTGTGGAAGTGCTGAAAGCTACTCGGTGTATGCAAAGAATGTCCATTTTAAATGTAAAGAATGTGTAAACACCCATAGAGAAAGCAAACTAAGATGCTGTAATGCAAAAAAATACTCTGAAAGACATACTGTAGCTCCACTCCAAACCTCTCTCTTTTATTTTATCTCCCCATACATTTTTTATTACATAAACAAAATATAGCACACCTTGTTTCCAGCCACAAACAGCAAAGATTCGTTAGAAAGGACAGCGGTGATGGACGACACTCTTTGATTTTCCACCAGGGAGTAATTAGCGAAGATGACAGGGCTGGATCGTCTCAAGACAAGCTGCAAAACATTGTTTACAGAAGCTGTTATGTTGGAGTGTATGGTTACTCAGCTCTCACACACGGCTTTGCTTCACAGTCCTTAAACTCACTACCTCCCATAATGTGCGACATCTCAGGCCTTCCTGTGTTTAAAGTGAAATTAAAGACATATTTATTTACCCTGGGTTTCAACACACAGCAAAGTCTGTCACACCTGTCATTAGTATTCTGCCTTTACAACTGTTATGTTATTTGTCCTACTTGTTACTCTATATGAAGTGTTTTCAGTCAGCCTTGGTTGTTGTAAGCACTACATAAACAAAGGTCTGGTGGCTCCATGGGCAAAGCCTCCGTGTGGGATATGAAAGCCTCATGGGTTTAAATCCCAGCCCAGCTGCCAGGGGTGTTCTTGAGCAAGACATACAGTGCCACCTCCCTGGATGGCTTCAGTGTGTCAAACTAGCAACAGACCAGCCTACCTGTAATCACCTGTCCCCATCAACAATTAGGTGCCTAACACCCCCCCCCCCCCCGACAGGGGCACACCTGCAGCAAGCGTCCATCTGAGGTGCCGATGTGCGCCACCGTGTGGTTCTGGATGGTGGTGATGAGCAGTGAGGTGAGCAGGGAGCCCTGCATCTGTCGGTTGAAGAGATCCACCCGGTAGTAGGGCTTGGACACCATGGTGGGCTGGTCCCTGCAGGACGCGCTGTTCTCCATACTCTTAGCAGCACAACAAAGAGACAACACAACACCCGTCATTAGCACCAGCCAGAACTGAAGATGAGCAAGAAACCGTCTTAATGTCAAACGAAACAAGAAAAATGTACGTTACATGGACGAACATCACAATATGGTAATTTTCATGTTTACAGATATATAATACTATTCTTTTTCAATAATTAAAGAAAATGAATAAAAACACAATGTACCAGATGGTTCTGCAATCGTGATTATTGCTACAGCGCTACATTGTACACAAAACAAGGTTAATGTAATGGGTAGAACATCAGGCTGAGATGTGGAAGTCTCCTGGTTCAAATCCCAGCACTGACTGGTGTATCCTTGAGCAAGACAATCAGCGCTACCTCCCTGGGTGCCACATGTGGTTGGCTGCCTCAGGAGATGGGTTAAACGCAGAGAACGAATTTCCCTGTTATGGGACCGATAAGGGACTAATAAAAAAAAATAGTCCTAGGTCACACGTGACCTGGTTGTATTCTCAGGTGGCAAAGGCCTTGCAGTAGTATCTTATGTGTTCATTTTGAGCAGGTGTTTTGATCAGTAGTAATTTATCATATGGCGCCGACACCACTGATCTGTAACTGACCGCCTGTTCTGCAGATGTAAAAGAACAATAAATGACTTCAGCCTACTGGCTGTAAACTCCATAGCTGCATATTTAGACAGCTTCCAGCTGCTTTATTAAGCACATGCTGTTTCGACTGCTTGTTTCAATAAAACGTTTACTTCATTTGTGAGGAAAAACAAGTCTGCTGCTATTAATAGTATTTATGTGCTGTTCAAGACATACATTGTTATTAATATAGTGTAATAAAACCAGAAATATAAGCAAATAAAATAAATATACTACACTGCAATAATTTACCTTCATGACTATAAATATTTCATCCATTCTGAATTTCATCACAGGCTAATGTATTAATATATTTTCCTGAAACTGAAGTACCTGCATGTGCAGTGTAGTACTACAATTTTTAACTTAAAAGGACAAAATTGTATTATTAACCATTCTCCAAAATACCAGACAGAATAACAATAAAAAAAAAAAAACATTCAGTACAAAGACTACTTCCAGAGTACCTCCAGCAACTACATTTTGGACATTAAAAACCTACACAGACATTTAAAACCAAAATAAAAACATGCTAATAGATTATTGGTATGTCCCATTGATCAGTCTATGTTCCTGTAAATGTACACGTTTACAGTGGCTTCGGTATTTTGTCTACAGAGCACCCAAACACAGCACACACTGTCTGGGAATGTTGGCTTCAGTGTCATATCAGCTGGTGACGGGTTCAGCTGTGGGACCTGATACACAAACAGATCTTGACCATGTTAGGAAATGTCTAACGTCCCCTAGAAAGGCTGCAGATTGTCTACAGGGTTGTCTTTCCACACAGCCTGTAGAACTGCTCTGACATCCTTCAGGCTTTAAATCCAGGATGTGCTCAATGACCAGACCAGCTCATTACAGGAACTGGCATTTGAACACAGAGATAAAGCACACAGGAGGGGGACAAAGAGATAGGGCACAGGATGGGGGGACAGTGATGAAGGACACAGGAAGGGGACACAAAGATAAAGCACACAGGAGGGGGACAAAGAGATAGGGCACAGGATGGGGGGACAGCGATGAAGGACATAGGATGGGGACACAGTGATACAGGACACAGAGATACAGTAGACAGGACAGGGACACAGGGATACAGATACAGAATGGGAACACAAAGATACAGGACACAAAGATACAGGGCTGAGGATGGGGACACAGAGATACAGGCAGCAGATGGTCCTGTTCTTTTATGCCAAGAGCATGAGGAGGAACAAGGTCAGGTTAAGCAGAGTTAGCTGAACACACATTCCCAGGCACCTCTTAAGTTAGATAAGTCTTACTTCATGTGTTCCACATGACATCTTACACACAGATTTCTCTGGGGAAACTCAGAGTATTTGTGTCTATAAAATGGATCGCATGTTCACTGCATGAAAACACTGTAAAAATGAATATCATGCTATTGTCGTACTTCAGTGATAGAAGCATTAGATTTTGGTATTTTAAAAAACCATATTTTTCAATGTTTGAACCACATATGTTTGAATCAATTTGTCAAACAAATCATACCATTTAACCTACATGTACCCTCTTCTTTTTAAAAATCATTCTTGAGCCAAAACTGTTGCACTTTTTAGATCATTCACAAATTTTACCTGTAAGTGATAAAGCAGATTTTAGAAATGGCAAGTCAAGAAGATCTAAATATTCCATGTATAAACCGCAGCTCCACCCACCCGCACAATATTCCTCTAATCTGACAAACAAACGGTCATACGTCTCTTTTCAAAACAACTTTTACATTGGGACAGGGACAAAAAAAAAAAAACAAAGGAAAACGGTCTTGGACTTTGACCCGGACTCGCCCATAACATACAGTACAGTGCACTGAAACTCAGCCGTGCCAACCAACCCGCAGTGTAAAGGAATCGAGCATGGGGGGGACAGCCAGACAGACAGACAAGCCGTTAGGAACATTCAATCACTTTCCCTCTTATGTGAAAGATTAGGCCACCTGAGAACCATTGGCTCGCTTATTTTAAATAAGAAACTTCTTTCATTTTTTATGGTGCAACCCATAAGATTAGTGATTAATAAGCACACCAGGCCGAGTCCTGCTGTTGAAACAGCTAGAGGACCGTCACCCTGAACACGAGCACAAGGTAATGCAGCACATCGCTATATTACCCCACACGTTACTCTACATACCAAGCTGTGCAAACCACTGCAAAACTGGGGACAGAAACAGCACAAAACTACTGATTGCATAGATAAAACAACATATACTGACACATACATTGGCTAATTAGACAACTGATATAGGTGCCATCTGTCACATTTTTATACAATGCCCACAAAATATGTAAATTAGTTTAAGTAATTTACTTAATGGTATGACAGAAGGGGACTCTTTTGCTATCAGAGTGAATGTTCTTATCAATTATAGTGTATGAAGCGAATTCATTCCAAGCGAACGTGCCTTGTATAATTCCAGTGTACTGTATACACTGATATCTATAACTCAATATAGACACTAATCTGTGGTGATCAATTTTTCAGTGTATTTAAAAAAAAATCTTTTACAGCATGACATGAAATACACTATCTGGTACTAGAAGTTACCTTTCTTTTCATAAAAAGTTTAATACCATTTATTCATAAACTATAGCAAGGTTACTTATTATCCTAAGTGTAAACAAAACAACTTTGAACATTAAATACTTATCAAGATGTAGTGTACTCCAAAACTGAACAGAATCCAACAGCAGTCATACATAACCATTGTAACTGGGATTTCAGTCAGATAACTTTGTAGACATTTCCACGTATCCCTCTCAGATGCTGCCAGCCTCCCTGTCAGTGGTTCTACTACTGTGGCTGATTGAGTACCAGAGTTTCAATCCCCCATGGAGAATTTCAGGCAGGAGTAATCCTGTAATTCAGATTTCATTTATAAGACCCTCAAACTTAGCTTCAAGCTAAAAGTACAAAACACAGCAAAGAGCCACAAATAAAACATGCACTCCCCAAATGCTTTCTGCAGGACTGGTTTGTCTGAAATGGAAGAAATCTGCTTTTTGTTTCCAGGGTTTCTACACCCATCTATTACACAGCACCTTCGTAAGGAATTTTTCATTAATTGTCAAAAAGTTATTACTGAAATCTTGTTACTATCTCAGCTATGTTTAATACCGTTTTTTTTTTTCTTACTCAATGTAATGTTTGTATAAACTTAGTGGGATCATGTACTAGAAAAGAAATGGTAAATTCAGAAAAAGAAGAGAGTCTTTAGGACAGTGAACAGGTGAGAACTCTGATTCTGAGCCCATTCAGGAGCATGTGTCCTGAGCAGGTAGCCTGGGGTCAGGGTCTCACCTCATGTGGGCAGTTCTCACAGGACTGGAAGTAGCAGAGGCCCCGGGACAGCTGCTCCGGACCAGAGGTGCAACACGCCTCCACGCCCTTATCGATGGCGATGTTGACGTGGTCCATGGGGAAGGCGCAGAGGGCGGAGTCATGCTCAGGCTCACCAGCCTCCCCAGTCACGGCAAACACGCCGTACAGGATGTCGTCCTCCTCCTCGGTGCCTAGCTCCTCGGCCAGCTCACGGCCCGCCTTGCCAAAGTGGGCCGCCTGGAGCACGTTGTACACCACATCCCGAAACACTGAGGGCGTGGCAGCACTCCTGCGCCGCCGTTTGGGCTCGAAGCGGCACTCAAGCACCACCTCGCGGTAGCGCCGCATCTCCCTCTCGCTGCGTGGGAGCCGTGCCAGGCGGGTCTGGAGCGGCGAGCCGGCCCGGAACGGGCTCTCCTGCTGCACGGACAGGAAGTAGACAAACTCATGTGTGTGGAAGCTGTAGATGTACTCGATGTGGTAGGCGCCACGCAGGGCGGGCAGCACTGTCAGCCCCTGCATGTCTGTGTCGAACCCGTCCTCCGTCGCTAGGGGCCGACGAACGGAGATGGACTGCCTGCCATACCTGCGTGTCACGTTATTGTTAACGGTGGCAGCCACAAAAAAGTACACGGTCTTGCCCTCCTCCACCATGGTGACTTTTGTGCCCAGGGGACTGGCAACACAGTCTGGGCAACGGGAGGGGGAGTTGGACTCCTTCCTAAACATGCACTTGGAAAATTCAGGCGGTTCATTCCTTTTGAGTTGATGGAAATAGCAGACGCCATACTGAGAGCTCCCACAGGTGTAGAGGTACATGAAAAATGTGTCTAGCAGCAGCACCTCATTGTCTGTGTTTTCCAGTGAGCTGGAGTCCCTGTCTACGTTGCAGAGGCTGCAAACTGAACATTCAACACTGCCCACGGGGCCCGTCCGCAGTTCCCACAGCTTATGTAGACCGCTGTTTACTGCCTCAATTGCATTCTGGGAAGCCACGTAGACCTCTCGGTAGTGCGAGTTGACCACTATATTCTGTATGGAACCCCGAGCCTGGAAATAGGGCAGGGTGTAACGGACAGAGAAATCCACAACTTGGGGGGGTTTGGAGGGGCAGATGAATAGGCCGGGGGCCACGAGGGTCTGTATCCAGACGTACGTCGCAAGTGCCGCAGTTCTGTAGACCATCTCCTCTCCAACGGCTGAAGGAAGGTGCGCAGAAATCTCGGGTTACCTACAGGACAGGTGCTTCCTCCAGTGCATTCTGAGAAGCAGTGGGATCCCTGGGAAAAGAAGAAGCTATGATCATCATCATCATCATCGCCACCACCTGTGGGATGCCCTGTGGAAGAGGGTACCTGGGTGTGCCCATTAACTGCTCAGGATATCAGAACTAAAAGGGTGCTAACAGGGGAGTTTGTAGGTATTGAAAAATTAGGGGCTAAGTCAAGTATGCCTGGGGCTTGTCTGTTGCTCTGCTATAAACCCCTCTATTTTCAAGGCAAAGCTATTCGGGGCTGAAGCCCAGAATGTTCTGACTTAACGATACCACTGGGTATGTATCAGGCTATGTGTTTTAATTTTGATTCGCAGTTTATGTATTAGTTCTTCTGTGCAAAGTAGAACTATCACAAACATTTGTTTTCATTGCCACAGTTAGATAATACTGAGTTACTATCCAGCACAAAGCTAAGCATCAAAGGCTAACAATGGCTACTTCTGGGTATAGTAACCCCAGATGCTCTACAGTTGAGGCCACATCAGCCTGTGTGTTATGTCTGATATGTCTGACCGTGGACTGTGTCTGACTTCATAGCACAACTAATTACAACCAGAAGCTTCCTGATTACAATGCTGTCAGCATTTTACTAGAGTCACCTACCCATCATTATTCACAAACCTTTATCAACGCTTTTCTGCTCTCTGTTCTTCTGCAAAATTTAGTCACGTCACAGTTTGGTTCTCGGCAGTTTGCTACACGTCTTCTGGTTTCCATCCTTTCCTGCTTTGCCATGATTGTGTTTATTCACCCTGCCCGGTCTTCCCGTGCCATCTTTCTATTGGTTTGACTGTTATAGGATATTTTAACTTCTTGCTTGTTACCTGACTAAATGTTTTGATTGTGTTTTTTTAATTTGTTTTTCATTAAAGACAGCACTATTACTGAATCCTTTCAGTGTCTGCAACCTTTCATAGCGCTGAGGACATGCAGAATTTCATTGTAATAAAACCCCTAAATTCAGTGGCGTTGTCAGCAATTAAATAAATTATGGGAAACCAGAAAAACACAGTGACCCTGGGTGGAGATACTGACAGATTCTACTCCACAAGTCACAGGCAGTCAGTGTAAAATACCAGTATGTATTTTGTGCAGCCACTGAAAACAATACAAAACACTCGAAAATTTTATTAAACAGGAGAATAAAAAATGACAGCACTGAGACACTGTCAGAGACTCAAGATGACCTTTAAATATGGAACTGACTGTCTACCGAAGTATCGTTAGTGTGACGCAAGTGCTCTTTTGCAATACCGCACAGACATATACACACACACACACACACACACACACACTAAGAGGCTAGCTACAATAATCATAACACACATTAAACACTTTAAAACAAACAGCAAACTATAACTACATTACATACAACTTACATTGCAGAGCATGCCAGGAGCGCCATATACAGGGGAAACAGTGTCTGAGATGCAGGCCAGCTCTACCCAGCAACCATCACATCAACGCAGCAATATGAACTTCTCCATTACTCACCCGTAACAGCCGACCTCCAACACAAACACTGGCATTCAGACACCTTTACCTTCACATCTGTCAACCTGGCAAATTACTACTGGAAATTTTCAGATCAAAGGCAACTTGCTCCTGTTATAACCCAAACACTCCTGGCAGCCCAAAATATTTACAGGTTTCAGGCTTATAATTAGTGATAATCTGGCAAGTCATGTTTCAAGGGTGCAGGACATTCCAGAGTGGTCTGTGAAGCATCAGTTTTAAAGGAAAACCAAATGTGACAAGGTACGATTTACTAATTAGTCGACAGTTTGAACACATCCTTACTCTGTCTACATTCAACAATTAAGAAAACAAATTAAAAATCCAAAACATGTTTTATGTATCTAACTGTCATGACTGATGGGGAGAGAAGGCAACACCGAGACAGAGAAGGTGTATATGCAGTGCTTGTCTATTCGCCAAAAAGGAAACAAGAACAACATGTAAATGAGGGGACCAAGCAAGTAACACAACAGGCAATCCAAAACAAACACAGGAAAGAGAAGGTGAAAGAGAGCGACGGTCAGGAAGGAAGGGAGAAAAAAATGCTACTACACAAACCGCAAGAGCAAAAAGTTCAAGCACACCAATGTGAATTCAACACCAAGCAACTACCAAAAGACACCACAGATCTCATAAAGAGGCAAACTGGAAACACAAACCAGGCGAAAACACGAGACAAAGACAAACGAGGAAACAAAACGAGGCAACAAGAGAACAAGAAGGCATGGCTGCACAACAAGGACACTAACACTGCAGAGAGAACAGATTAGACAGGCTTTTATTGAATTCATGGGCTGAGTCTGAGTTTTCTCTCTTGTGTATTTGTGGAATGGCCCTGTATTTTGATTCTGGCACAAATATCCATCAACATCAAAAATAAACGTCATATTTCAGCCTAAATGCGTCCTTAGGGATTTAGAAATTACGATTAATATGAAAATTTCACCCTTGTGTGTAACATGAACATAGTATATTTGAAGGTCATTATCTCCGGAGACATTAACAGGACGTGTGAGTGGCCGGCTGGGTCCACTCTGCATTCCCGTCACAGAACTCCGTGACTTTGTGCTCAGGACAGCCCCACGGACCACTGGGCACACAGCGCTGCCTTTTAATGGTTACAGAAGCACCGCTTGCTCCGCAAATGCGTGCCACGGAATTTTGATGAGTGGTATCAAAATGCAAGTATACGGCGTATCACCTGCATGCGGTTCTAAAAAAATCAATATCAGCACTGCAAATTATTTTTAAAAGTGTACCTTTAGTGGTGAAAAAAAGAAAAATAAGTATTGGTTACTAATCGTCACTGATCAAAAGTAATTAATACAGTCATATGGTCAGACTTGCTTTATGAATGCTCTATTTCTCTCTCTCTCCACACACACACACACACACACACACACACACACACACACACAGATAATGTATATCATATGTACGCAGGCTATAAGGTATCTATGTACCCACAGCCTATACGGTCACATCGCGAGGTTTGTTACATGTTAACGTAATTTGTTACCTTGAAGAGCCTCCTTCAGCTACTCTGCTAAATTGCAGAGACGTTCTAAGGACATGCGTATACATATTTATGGCAGAGATGGACTTTCTGTTTTTCATCTTCTTGGTTCATAAACCCAAGGTCAGCCAGAAAACTTTCCATGAGCTCCGAGGTGTTCAAGATACCTGTAACGGTGCCAATGGCCTGAAGGTTGCAGGTTCAAAACGAGCAGAGTAACTAATCCTGAATCCATGAAGATCTATTTAGCTGTTCACATGGATTAAATTAAAAAAAAAAAGATTAAAACGCGCGCATTTAGCCATAAACCAGTTATCTATAACGCCATATTTTTCTGGCTGCATCTCCATTATTCTTACTTAAAGCAGTCATTTAGTACTACATGGAGAACCTATCCAGACCTGTGACCTTGGTATAGAAACGAGCCTTTAAACGAATTAACTTGCAACACTCAGATTTAAATATATAGCCGTGTACACAAGAGTTCATATCATCTTTCAGTACTTAGATCAGAGACACACTCCCCTCTACTTCATATTTCTTCCCATACGATTCCAAGTGATTAAAAATAGTTTTACCAATATATCCTATATTTACCAATATAACATATTTAAAACATATCAAATACAAATAAACTGTCAATCTGTCATAATCATTCATACTGTAACCTATTTTCCAGTCAATGAAATATCGGCTTAATGGAATGTTCCTTGCTTAAGAAAAACAATAAGTTTTTGCATTTTACTGAACCACACGGACGTGGCGCCCTGTTGATGTTTCCCGGTGTACAGGTGCGAGATGCGTACCTGATCTACAGGCGCCTCACACTGCCGCACAAAGTTATCCAACAAAGAAGCCAGTAGTACGATCGCACCGTGTACCCGGGCATTTTAATGGCTTAAACGCAGCGTCTTATCATTATACTTAATAAACGCATGAGACTTACGCTTGTGCTGGGTGTCCGTACGCAGCGCAGCAGTTTAATCGCAGCTGTTTCAGCGCAGTTCACCCCTCGGAGCACGCGCTGCCCCCTCCGTGATTTGTCACGGCGCTGTAGGTGTGTCCAGTATTGCACAACTTCCCGGAAAACCGTTCATGTCCAGTTTAATATACTCTTAATAAACATACCAGTCTATGAAATGTCAACAAGAGTTTACTTATTGACATACAATATCTGGGAAAAAAAAACAAAAAAGATTTTAAAAATTGAACCTTATTTTATAAACGTTGAAAGGGCGTCTACATTTGTGCACCTGTGCAATCCTGCAGAACTGCGCATTTGACAAACTGCATCAATGCAAAAACATATCGATAGACGGCAGGCCTATATGGTTATATTTATAAAAGTAAAAACACCATCTATATATGGTTTATAGTGGTGTAAAGGTGCTGCTTTAAGAAAGCCTTTAGTGCAGAACTGACTTACTGTAAAATAAAAATTTGACCAACATCACTTTTAAAATCACTGATGAAAAAAGCCACAGTGCTATGAATTTAACCTTTATTGGTATATTAGGATAATTATGTAATTGCTTTCCAAACCCTTTTGCAGATACAAAAGCAGTACATACAGAACCTTTACGTTCTCAATCTCAGTTGTTCCAAATTTAATCTGGAAACACTGCAAAAAAGGTCATCAGCACATCCAGCTTCCATTGTGATCTTCTGTAAACATAAATTAACTGCCAAGCTTATTAGCTTTCTAGGGTGCTCGTCACCAAAACCCAGCTGACATTCAAAGAAACCTGCTGTACTTTCCACCCTATGAAAAAAGGACCGTTGATAAAGAGCTGATTCAGAGATTCTAACCAAGTTGAAATGTGTACTTCAGTTCAAGACTAGTAATTGTACATGCTGGTCTTCTGCAAGTGGCTTAAAAGCAGCATTTAAAATCTCTAATAAATAGTTTAATGT
The DNA here is from genome assembly GCA_025773905.1 of Chitala chitala. Lineage (NCBI taxonomy): Eukaryota > Metazoa > Chordata > Actinopteri > Osteoglossiformes > Notopteridae > Chitala > Chitala chitala. The sequence continues at coordinate 10,128,974 of JABJVR010000103.1, read as the reverse complement.
CAAGACACAAATATCAGAAATTTTCATGGAGTGATACAATTTGTAAAGATATACATGACTGAGAAACAAAATTATCAAAAGAAATGCACTGGTGAGAGCAATGTCTTTGCATAAACAACTTCCTCAAAAAAAAGGAATGAATAAAATTTTAAATTTATGCATTTATGGTCAGTAAAAAAAATTATTTTACCTGTACAGTATGAGGGTGGTGAGGAAGTACATTCCAGGTATGTCCACATAAGTATCTATGGGTACAATCCGTGGAATTACATTCTACTCACAGGCACTGCTTTGGTTAGAAATGGATTTTCACAGACACCGTAAAGTGCGTCTCGTAGAACAGACCCTTGCAGAAGGGGGTATGCGTGGGGTTTTTAAAACTATGAGGCACTAAACTTCTAAATTCCCGTGATTCAGCTTCCGTTGCCTCCTCTTGTGCAACAAGAGATACGTATGTGTTAAGACTGTAACCCAGAACAGTGATTGGTCAGTTATAAAAAAAAAAATTAGTTAAGTAGAGCTAACAAAATCCATCACTAAGATTCAATGTGAGTGAAGCTGTTAATGCTAACATAAAAAAAATTCCTACAGTCAGAAAACACTGGTCGAAGACATTTGTTACATAATGGAGAACTAGTGACAAAGGAGTTATGCTTAAAGCTTCCTTAAAGTGCCAGATGAACATTAACCTCACCATAATGGTTCAGCTGGTTTTGAAAGTTCAGGCAGAACTTACCCAGGATCAAGCTGAAAGGGAACAGGTCACCGCTTAAAAACTCACAAGCTACAAATTTAGCACTCTTAAGATACACAAGTACTTTCAGTGGTATAATTAGCAGCAAACGGGGCTGCATCTTATTCGCTTTAGGTGCAGCATTCTGCAGTGTCGTGGTGAGTTCAGCTGCAGCAGAAGCTAAACAAAGGTAAAAGGGCCTCTTTTACAGCCTGGGCGTTTCCTCATGGCACTTCCCAGGACACGCTCAGTACGTCTGTGGATTGAGGATGAAAAGACGATCCTCCTCCTTCCTGATCCACTTCAGCAGCTTGTTGACAGCAGACCCCGCCAAGGCCTTAGTGGCCAGGGGGCTGAAACAAAGGTAGAGCTCAAAGCCACTAGTCACCTGGAGAGCAAGAGAGAGCAAGGTCAGCACCAGGTATCAGCCTTGAGCCATTTTAACCCAAACACAACTTATTTCACCTGTACATGTTCACTAATTACATAAAACGTTATAACAGTTGATTTGTTTTAACTTTTCCATGTTTAATTGATGTCAACACAGTCAAACAGCCATTTCATGACCTTGTGCTCGCCCTGTGGCTTGTGTTTTCCCCCCTTTATCTTCTGTCCATTCATGTAGGTTGAGTTGTTTCACCTCAATACACCTGATTCCTAAAATTAAATCAACTCCACAGATGTCCTTGCCTCCTGTGCTTTTAAAAACTCCACAAAACCAGATTTAGTCTTCTCTTTGTTAGGCTGCTGCTGGGCTGTGGGAAAGGCAAGTATGTGCAGTTGCACGTATTTCGACTGAGCTTGTGTATGTGGCCACATAAAAAAAAAAAGATCATGTTAGCGCTGTTTTCTTCTATTGTGAGTTGGAGCTTTCTGTTTTCGATTACGTTAGCATAATCATGTAGGCAGGAGCAGAAGACTTCCTTTTGGCTTGGCCACATTTGTTTACAGCCTTGAGATATGTTAGCATTTGTTTAAGGTAGGATTATTTAAATTTTCATTAGTTCCTATTTAGTTTCTGATTTTTCTCATAATCCTTTTTGGCAACCACAGACACCTTTGCTTTGTTACTGTTGTGTTTTGTGGATGAGTGTTTATTCTTTACTGTTTGTGTTTGACTGTTTTCCCCCCATGTCAAGATTGTCTTCAAAAGGGGTCATGAGTTGTTATAGGGCTACTTCTGGAAGACAGAAATGGATCCCTACTGGTTTAGACTGGTAGGCAGAATACCAATGTTCTAGGAGACAAATGGACAGTAACATCAAATTAAAAAAAAGAATCTCACAGTGGGTGGGTGTCAGAACGATAAAGATAATTATCACGAAACAACTTTTACTCGATAGAAATACAAGACATGGTCAATACAACGTCAATAGAACTGATTCCATCCATGTTTTCACAGACAACATGAGCAACCAACGATAATGAGAATAGCACCGCACCGAACCAATCATGTGGCTAGAACAGAGTTACAGCCATGTCAGGCTAGGTCGATGCACACAGCACACAGATTGGGAATAGCATAGCAGCCGGCAGCGACACGTGTACCAATGTGTAGGCTACTGCAGGCGTGCACACCAGCACATCAGGAGTGGGATAAGAGAAAAGGACGACAGAAAACGTCAACTAAAATGCAAGCGACAGCGTTACTGAAGAAGAAACCCACTGGACACAGCCCAACACTCAAAATACAAGGACACTGTTGGAAAAAAAAGGTCAGAGGAATTCAGTACCGTGGAGATATTTTGGCTATTTAAGGTCCTTCTTTGCCTGCTTTTTTTAGCAGGATAATGTCTGGTCCAAAACACTGACAGCACTGAGAGACAGTGTTTCACTCATGGGGATTTTTCTTGTGGTTTTTTTTTTTTGCTTGCCTTGGAACATATTCTTACCACAACTGCTTGAATATGTCAGTTTTGTTTATATTCTTCTTTATTTACATTTGAAAGCTGCTTGAATTTGTACTGAGGATTTATACAGAATGTTTTCCATTTTGTCTGTTTTATGTGTGGGTTTGTTTCCCAAAAAATTTAAAACAGTTCAAATCTATACAGAGGAAAGGTCCCGGTAAAGAGGTAGGTTTTTTATATTTTGTATTTATGCCTAGTTATTTGGGATTGACTAAAGAATTTAGTTTGTGTTCTCCTGTTAAGCTTGAAAGGTTGTGACTGGTCAGAATTAAGATTTTAGTTTACCATATACACCTGTTTTATTTATTTGAAATACAGTAGAGTTGTCATGTTCAATTTCTGACTTATTAAATAATATTTAAACCAAAATTAACCTTATGATATCCTTACAATCTCACTTAGGAGTAAAAGGCAATTTTTAAGCTTGACCAAAATAGTGATTTGGTTTATATTGTGACTTTAGCCTGATATGAAAAAAAACTGTCTTAAGATCCCCCCCCCAGCCCTAACGTCACAACACAAAGGCAGACAGAATGGGTCCAGACAGAATGGGTCCAGACAGAATGGGTCCAGGTTTCCCGAGATGACAGACTCACCCAAGCCAGCAGACTCTCCGACTCCCCACAGCGGTAAGCAGAGCGCAGGGGTCGGGTTGGGTGGTGCATGCAGCTGTGCAGATACTGGTACAACTCCAGCAGCCGCTCCTGCTCCTCCTCAGACTGGTACGGCACTGGGAACTCTGGGCTGATGAACACAGTAAGGGGAGAGAGAGGTGACAGGGACCTAAGGTCATACAGGCTGTACGAATCTCACTTATTTAATACCATTTTTAATATTTTAATGCTTTTTAAATTCATTTTTTAAAGTCAAGGCTGCAGTTATCCTTGATGCAATACAAGTACCTTTACTTCACGTTAGGAAATTCGGCTACAAAAAGGCTAACGGCAGTGCATGTCCCCAACACACTGCCAGGTGAGTGTACCTGGTGTACAGCCCTGAGCTCTTGGACTTGTACACAAAGTGTCTCAGCTCAGGGATTCCCACTTGTGAAACGGAGTAGCTGGGGGCCCTCAGCGCCTCCTGCAGGGATTGGTAAGCGCTGCGCCGGCGGAGGCGCTCCAGGAAGCGGCGTTTGCAGTCGGACAGGTTGAAGAAGTCCTCACGATCCGTGGAGACAAGAATGAGGCAGAGATCAGACGCCGGCTCCAGGAATGAAATGTGGGCGTGGAAGAAGCCAGCGGTGCTGAACTTGGGCAGGCAGATGGGCGTCCAGCCTTCACCCTCACGGAAGGAGGACGACGAGCCCACCAGGTTGAAAAGGAGGTGTAGGTCCATGTGGTGCAGGTACTGGTCCTTCTTGCGGACCAGCGTGACCAGACGGCTGCCCGCCAACAGGATGGAGAACACCAGGTTCTTGGCGCGGGAGGCCTGCAGGCTTGAGGAAATGACATCTCTGGTGGAGCTCGGCAGAGGCAGACACATGACGGCGTTCAGGAGCAGGCCAGGGTCTCGGTCTAGAAGACGGAGCAGGTTGTCCGTAAGATGCTCGGAGCCTGCGAGCAGGCGCCGCAGGTCGTAGTTCTGCTTGTGCTGGAAGACGTGGTGGAGCTGGGTCAGCGTGAGCAGGCTGATGATCTGGTAGTAGATGTAGTGCAGCTCACGGGACAGTTCCCTCTCAGCCTGCCGGGTCTGGGCCACACCCACTAGAACCAGAGGACTCTTACGCAAGAACACTACCTTGTAGCCATCTGAAAAAAACATCAGGCATAAAAAAACTGATCATATTTCAGTAGCTCCTCAAAATATCTCAATAAAGACAATGGATGCAAGACATGAACTAATACTGAGCCTACAGTTCAGTTCCATGAGACCGGGGAACACATCTACTGAAGCATGTTTCATTTTAAGCAACTCTAAGCTTTGTCACACCACAAAGCTCTCTGTCACTAGTAACTGATGAAAAGCAGATGGTGTTTCTGCTAAAATGACTCTCAGATTATCAGTATGCGTTCCTGCAATATCTGCAATATAAATAATGCATGTTGTCAGCGTGCTCACATTTTTTCACCTATTGTTTTTGCCTGGGAAACCACAGACTGTCAAGTTCTCCATCAGGTTCCTGCACTCTGTTTTTAGGTAAGTCAACAGTGTGTGATAACTTATTTGTTGTGAAACCAGCTGTAAAATTAATCAAGGTTACATGCTGAAAACACTCTTGTACCAACTACAAGCTGGTTGGGGGAGGAAAAAAAAAAAAAAAAAAAAACCTTCCAGAGTTTGCATGATCCATATTTTAGCACATTCAAGAGTTAAATATTCGATTTCCAAACTCAATTTTAATGCAAAGCATAAATTATTTAACACTTAGTCTGTAACATGGACATGCCCCCTAAACCAAAACCAGCAATATGTAACACACAACTTATACATTGCCATCTGTTTGTGATCAACAGAAAACTGATTCTAACATTGTGGACAATGTACATTTTCCAACTACATATTCATAAAAACCAAAAATGTGACTTGTTTTGCACACGACTTATAAGTCATGTGCCCATGCTGGTTATCCAACCTGAACACAGATCCCTTCTCAGCCTCACCAAACAGAGTAGTGCTACAATGCAGCACGACACACTGCACCACTGCACGCTAAGGAAAACAAGGTTTCAATTACATTTCAAGATTCCAAGTTTGTTAACCATCGAAAACGTGTATCTTGCTTTTCTAAAAAAGCCCCTCCCTTTAATTTATAGTACTTTATTAATCCCAGAGGGAAATTACTTCTCTGTATTTAACCCACCCCCTGGGGGGAGCAGTGGGCTGCCAGCCACACGCGGTGTCCGGGGAGCAAACGCTGAGTGTCTTGCTCAAGGACACACCTGGCTGTGGCAGCATTTGAACTGAGAGGCTTTCGCATCCCAGCCCAAAGGTCTACCCACTGAGCCACCAGGCTGCACCAGGCTTACCTCCATGGATGGACCTAATGACATTCTTCTCGGCTTCCACGAATGAGACGAGCGCCATCATGACTCCCATCGTGCTGGCGAGGGCTTCCTCTGTGCCATAGCGGGAGTAGATCGGCTTCCCAGCCTCGCTCAGCACAAACACGTGTTTCCGGCGCTGCCGCCACGATTCACTGGTCACGTCCTCCTCCTTGTTTCTGTTCCCCGACCGCGCCTCCTGCCGTTCTTCCTCAACGCTCAACCTCTGGTCTTCCTCCTCCCCCGTGTCCTCCAGTTCTGGGTCATCTTCTGATCCCATGGTCGTGGCCCGTACATCCTCACCATCCCCTGTCAGGTCCTCAAATGAATGTGTGTGGACAAACATAGCACTGTCCTGCCCAGCGCCTACACAAAAAATAATTTGGTCATACATCAGCAAGAGCACCATAAAACCTAACCAGGACACAACCTAAAAATGTTTTTAGTTGCTACATGTTATTAAGCACAAACTTTTTATTGACAAAATTTCATTCATCCATGAAATTGTATTTCACTGCATGAGAATAAGAGTAATACAAGCCATTACATGTCACATATTTACCTACCCAGGCACTCAGCTTACCTACTAATGAGTTTCAACCATGAGAGGGTGTTTTATTTACTACAGAAACTATATACCACTTTCATGTATGACAAGTACAATTTATATATTATAGCTCATTGTACTAATGTGGTCAATACAATCTCCCACACCAAAAGCTGTTTAGAAGATGCAATTTTGCACCAAACTAATATGCCAGTCCGCAGACGAACACACCATAATTTGCAAGCAATAACTGGTAATAACTTTGATGGTAATAGGACTCAACCCAATGAACTCTAAGAATGACTGACCTTTCTAGTGGACCACTTGTGACTCGGTATCTTAGACATGTTGTACAGACATGGCTCAGAGTGACTAATAATGCCAACATCTCAAAATACTTTTGACGTTTTCTGTATGTACACAGACTGGGGTGGATACCCTTGTCTCTCACGCTGTAGCCACAAAGGTGCTATACCTCCTGACTCACAGGGACAGGTGTGGGCACGACTTCCACGTCTAAAGTGTACTGCTGCATTTCTGTGAGTTACACACCCACACAGTGCAGACGACCTTCAGCACGCACAATAAAACAGGTAGTTATCACTATCACATTCGCACGCTCATGTGGTAAATATAGGAGAAATCGGAACGTCTGGAAAATATGTTAAATAGGAATCACAGGCAAATATGCTGGAAGTTCACGAATGTGGTCAAGTAGGAGCTGTGTCACCCAGAGTAAAGCGTGCAGTAACCTCACCACTGAAGAAGACAGGCTTGGACACACTGAGAAAGGCAAAACTAAGAACCTACCAGGTTCTGTCCCTTCCACCAGGCCTGGAGTGGGGCTGTCAGACCTATCTTGGCGGACACGATCCACCGGAGCCAAGCAGCCATTCTGGGCCTCCCAGGGCACACCCTTATTGTGAACGTCAGCAGCCATTTCTGCACCTGGTAGAAGTAAAAACACCTGAAACACACACTGCGATTGAAGTGTTTAGTTCTTTTCCCCCCGTGTAATTTATTAAGCTGTGAAAGTGGAAATGACCGTCAGATTTCCTGAGGGATGTGATCATACTTGAAGGGGGGGGGGGGGGCACTACGAGGCAGTCGGCTTGTCGATAACTGAAACCTTTATCTACGTAACGCATGTAGTAAAATAATAAATATTTATGTACAACTGTACTTCTACCAGCACAATCATTTCAAACTCATACACATTTACAATGACAATGCAACCTATGATTTAAGGTAAATACGTAAACCTACTGTTGTAATTTATAAAGCAATTTATAACGTCTTTAACTCTGCCAGAAATTTAAAAAGAAATATCCCTGCAAAGTAGCAGACTCCCCTCAGATTGTAGTAGGTCGACACACTGCACTTTGTGCAAATGACTACTAAATGTGAACATTTTCTTCGCTTGACAAAGAAGCGCTACCACTGCGATTACTTTTGTTTCCACAGTGTTTATCAGCACTCACTGCTGAGTGACAGCTTTAGCCTAGCCTGCCATAGTTGTGTCAAGGCTTTCATAATTCTTGCGTTTTGCAAACGTTTTGCAAGCGGTGTTCTTATACTGCGCAAAATTATACAACGACAAATTACACGTTAGCGCGTCGAAGATAAAAATCGTGAACAAACCTCTCACTGAGCCACGAAAAAGTGCATGCTTCGCTTTCTCCAGTTCTCCGTGTAAAGTGAATTGGGGAGCTCTCGGAGGTCACCGTCTCCGCGCGCGTGGGATTGTGGGAAGTGATGTTCTCTGCGCTTGGGCACCGCATGGCTCATTCCCAGAGTACAGTACTCCCTCTTCAGTGGACACCAACAACACAGACGTCATATTATTATTATTATTATTATTATTATTATTATTTTTTTTTTTTTTATGCATGACAATAAACCAAAATCTGTGAGTGTATAGAGACAATGACATCCTTCGCGTCTAAAAAATGGGCAGTAATTTGGCCCGGCGATTCTGCAAAAATGTGTATATTGAAAGTTCACTTAGACTTAAACCTCTGTTCTTAGAGGTTTACACTGAAATGCTTAAGTTTGGAGCTTCAATTATTGCAACAGCTGATGTTAAACTGTCTTTATGCATATTCATCGACAAAAAATTAAGATTAGGATCCTGACCTATCATAAAAACAAGTCACTTCGCATTCCCGATCTTTTTTAATATGTGAAGTGAAACGCAAAAGCGAAAATAATCATTGGTTGAGAGTAAGACTTAAACTTAATAAAGATGTTTTTTATTGGCCGGTCTGGATACTGCAGTCAGCAAATGATTTTACGTAGTTAAAGTGGGTGGGGCTAAATTGTCGTTTGAACTAAAGGCGGTTGTAAGTATTAGCCTTGTCCGCTGAACCAAATAATCTGACTTCTTGTTACAGATCTGAATATAAAGATGAAGTAGGACCATCATTGCGTGCTCTTTGATCGACAAACTAACTAGTAGTAAGTAACTAATAAATTGAACCATTCTAGATATTTGACGATTCATGACTTTGCTGCTTACAAGCCAAGCCGGGAGAGTTATGTAAATGGAGATTGTCAAAACATTCGCATCCTCGTAATATCATCGTCATCGTCGTCATCAACATAATGGACAGGCTACAAAATTTACGGCTGATTGTCAAAGGACGATCTGGATAAACCTGAACGTATAATTATTCTGTTTACATTTTCAGAGTGTGGATCGCGAATGCAGTTGAATGTATGTGAGACAGCAGATGCTAAGTTATCAGCTACCGCTCAGTGTTGGTGATGTTCACGCAGCCTTAACCCTGACACCATCTCTTGCAGACCTGATTTTAAAATGCCCATTCGAGCGTTTTGTACAATCTGCTCCGACTTTTTTGATCATTATAAAGATGTGGCTGCTATCCATTGTGGCCATACCTTCCACTACGAATGGTATGTATTTGGAAATTAGCAGTTTGAACTGGCATTCCACTATCTTTTTAAGAAAGGGATTTTAACGGGATGAATACACAGTTTTATAGGTGTAATTTCTCTTCCGATATTTCACTCTAATATAGAAAGGTAATGTCTGTAGTCAATTTTCTGTATGTAAGTGTTGGTGCTGTTTCTGTGTTTATTTTATAGTTTATTCAGTTAATGTTATGAACGCAGGTAAATGTATGCAGAAAAGTACTTGCATAGTTCACATGGGGAAATGATCTGACTGATTTTTGAAAATTTTGTTTTAGTCTACTCCAGTGGTTCCAGACAGCTCCAAACAGAACATGTCCACAGTGCAGAAAACAGGTATATATACCTTCTACATGTAAAACCCAGATATGTTTCTGTTGATGGTGATGACTGATGATGGTTAATCTCAGGTCAGCACAAGGCACATCATCAGCAAGCTGTTCTTTGACGTGGGAGGAGAAGACAGCAATGTTGTGGACCCTGATTGCCTGCAGGTATCACTCAACTGGTGTTCAAGCACAAACATGTATGTATTATACTTGCATTAATTAACAGCCACTCTGTCTTTTTAGAATGATCTTGACAGATTGAAAGCCCTTTTAAGCGCTAAAGGTAAGGCACAATACACATTGTGGTGAAGTTGAGGCAAATGCTTGGAGATTTGCCATGCACAGTTCAATAAGTTTTAAAAGTAGTCAGAATTAAACATGGCTATCTCACGCCAATTCTGTGCCAGAGAGAGACTTGCATAACAAGCAGAAGACCATGGAGACCTTGAAGGATACTGTGGAGAGGCAGAAGCTGGATTTGGAGTGCATGAAGAAGGAGACTGGAGAAAAGGAGGCGCTCTGCTCCACACTCCGCGTAAGACCACTTAAACAGGCCGGCATTTCACATGCATTGTGTCTGCCAGCCCTCTGAATTGAACTGTTCTCTCCTCAGAAACAGATGAAGTATCTGGAGAACAAGCAAGGTGAGATGCAGTCTGCCAAAGAGGAAGCCCAGCGGCTGAGGACTAGAATGAAGACGTATGAGAGGTGAGGCCCAGCACACTGCCGACACAGGAAAGGGTTAAAGGTCAGCGTGTAACACAGTTTATGGATTTAATAACATGGACATTTTATGCCAGAATATATTTAAATAATTACAGAAGAACTCTTTATTTGATTTAGGTAGAGGAATGACATTGATATTTGGTTTTAATTATTATTGCATATATAAACGTGTGTTTTTTATGAGCTTGTCTTTTCTCTAGTAAAACGACACTTTTCAGAGGTCAGTTTTTTCAGTTAAAAACTGATGTTCTGTGAGCCTGATCAGTGGTGGACTGCTCAAGCTGTGAAGACCTGCTTCTGTTTGCTCTTCTCCAGCTTGGACCTCGTTCTCCAGGGCCATCAAGCCGAAGTGGAGGCCATGATTTCAGACATGGGGGTCGGCCAGTCCGCTGTACAGCAACTTTCTATCTACTGCATCTCCCTCAAGAAGTGAGGAATGGGTGTCCTGCCTTTACGGCGTTAGGAGTGCTAATGCACAATGTCACTCCATCTGTTTACCTTCTGCCTCATGAGATGGAATTTAATATTAATCTGCTGCATCCTGGGATAGCGTGTTATCTGCCCTGTGTAGTATTACTTTTATTCACTCCTGTGAAACATAATTGTGTGTTCTTTTCAGGGAGTATGAAAACCTTAAAGCTAGCTACAAGTCTGCCAATGAGATGTGTGAAAAACTCAGAAGAGAGGTTTTTGCCACCAACAGCAAGGTAATAATCAGTTTTCCTCAGACAGAGGTAAGGTGAGAGACTGTACCTGTCATTAGCGATCTATCGCACAGTGGAATACAGTCACCGCTCGCGAGGGTTAGGGGTGGAAGACCCCCTGAAAATTCACAAATAATACCCAAATGTGAAATTCACAAATGTGGAAGGAGACTGTATTTTGAATTGATGTTAAATATTTGGTGTAATTTGTAATGACTTTCTGTACCATAAGCAGCCGATGTTCATAACCATATGGAGAGAAGTTGTGCAAGCTGTGACTGTTATATGTTCTCATGGTGGGACAGGTGTTACGAGCACTTGTTAGTACATTTTGGCAAAGCCTGCTGATGTTGTAGTGTAAGATGAGTAACAGGGTGACTGATGCTGAGGGAATGAAGCTTCGCCAGTCAGCTTTGTCACTGGGACATTTCTGCATTGTTTGCTCTGACTTTGTCACCCAGCTGCAGAAAGCCACGCTGGAGATGAATCAGTCCAAAGAGGAGGTGAAGTCTGTCCAGCAGGACTTGCAAAATGCAGACAAAGAGATCAGTGTAAGGGGCACCTCTTCTTAGAGCTACACTACCTAAAATCTAGCTTTGCTTAATGAGTTACTATGTTTGTTAACTTGATTAGTTACAGTCTGTTACATTGTTAGCAAACTTGATTGTGATCTGTTATTGCATGTTTTTATTGCATCTTCAACGCTGAGCTCATTTTGTTGCTATATTAAGCAGAATTCAATTTGACATTTAAAAATCCTGCTAAAAAGGATTGCGTGGCTCTTAGCGTCAGTTATACAGAGTTCCCACAGGCTGCCCATACCTCAGTTACTTCACTATCTTAGTGCCAGGAGTACATTAGTGATGTCCACCTGTTTGTAACTTCCTGTCAGAGTCTGAAGAAAAAGGTGGAGATCTTGCAGAAGACCCTCAGCACACCAAATCGCACCAACGAAGCTATCAGCAGGCTGCTGTTTGAAAGGTGGATCCTTGTCTTCGATTTGGTCTGCTACACCCCAATGCTGTAGATGTGCGAGAATATTTCTGAAAAGTGAAGCATCCGTTGTTGACTGAGTTTTGATCCTGTTACGTCATGGTGGAGTCTGGGAGAAATATGGCATTGGTGTTGATCAGACAGTCTAGTGGGAAATATGGTTTGCTTGTAAGTTAAAGTTCACGGTGCGTGTTTGTGCGGGCATGTTCATCTCTCCTTCTTTCCCTCATCACTCCATGCAAGCCCTGCCCCTCTGGAGCTGAAGCAGCCCCGTCTCCATCAGCCGGCTCAAAACGAGGACATTGACCTCAACGTGACCTTTGATGTTTCCACACCTGACGTAAGAGACAAGAAGCTGTTGACGGTGCCACCTAAGAAGATGCATCTGGAGCCTGCAGAGTAAATATCCTTTGGAGGGCCGGCAGGGGGGCGAGGGTGGTTAAGATTGAGTGTGATATACAAGGGTAGCTTAATGTTTAGACGCATTTCAAAGTGCGTGGTCTCTGACGTCTGCTTTTTCTACAGCTTGTCACCTTTAAGCCATTCAGAAAACGCCCCCAAAAGAAGCAAGGTATTTTCACAGGTGTTTTTATTACTTATTTTTCTCTCTATATTCAGTTCATGCTCATTTTGGAAGCTGTGAGTTTTGAGTGTCTGTGTACACTTGCAGAACACTAATGTCCAAAATGAGGATGCTTTCCCGGAGCCCTTTCTGCGCAACTCCCTCCTCTTCAGGAAGAAGACCTTTGGGAGTATGCTGGAACCTCAGAGGAACAAAGTGGGGGCTGTGAGTTCTGCTCAGGTGCCTTTGTGGCTGCACTTCAATAGACAGCCACTAGAGGTCCTCATATGTTTTCTCTTCGGCTTTCAGGTGAGGACAGGCTATGACGGGCTTGGAGGCCGGACAAAATTCATCCAACCGGTACTTGTTATCACTAGCATTTCAAGAACTGACCCTGTATAAAGGACAGATACATTCCATGATGGGTGCTTAGTGTATTTGTGTATATGTAGTGGCCTGGTGGCTCAATGGGTAGAGCATTAGGCTGGGATGCAAAAGTCTCCAGCTCAAATCCCAGCCCAGCTTCCAGGTGCGTCCTTGAGCAAGACGTTTAACACTAGCTCCCCAGGCACCACCTGTGGCTGAAAACCACCCCCCCCCAGGGGATGGGTTCAATACAGAGAATAAATTTCATTATGACGTATGTGTAACATGTATATGTACGCAATGACAATAAAAGCTATTAATCATTTGCAGTAGTGAATTCTAATTGCATTGAGTGTTTTCTGTAGTGCAAAACCCTCCCCCATTCCTAAAGTTATTGTCTTCCCCTTTTCCCTCTCCCCAGTCCCCCCTGTCAGAAATGCGTCCTCTGGTCGTCAAAGCCAAAAGGAAGAAGGTGTCCAGGCCCCCGCCGGGAAAGTTGCCCACCTTGGACTTCTACCTGGAGTAAAAGAAGGGCTTGTGCATCCCTCACGCCTTCCGAGCACCCTGGCTACTGTAGGCTGTCCCAGACAGTCCAGAGCGGACAGGCACACTTTGTGCCTACAGTCATCTTTTATATTAAAACTTTGAAATCCTTACATTTGAAGGAGTTTATTCCCTTCTGATGTTTAGCTTGCTGTTACAGTTTGTGTGACACGCATCAGGGCATGATTGATTAATTGCCTTTTAAGACATAATCATTTCTGATTAAGAAAATTGCATTTACTGAGTATTATTGGTCACACCACCATTTTTGCCATGTAATATAGCTGGTCGGTTTTTTAAGTACAGATTTTCACAATAAACCTAAATTATTTCATGCATATACCTATTTTTTTACACCAGTTTTTCGCAGAGTACTTTTGTGTTCTCAATTGTCTGTTTTGTCTTCTTTGAGAGAGTTTTTTTTTTCCCTTTTTCTTTCTTTGGTGGCATTTTTTATGGTCCAAAATAAAATAGTTTCCCTATATTTATTTTGACATTGTTGTACTGTGAGTTTGGCTGTCCCATTAAAGTAAGAAGGCGAATAATGAATGGTTTTGTTTATGAAAGTATAGAGTTGTGCGAGTAGTTTCATGCAGCGTGACTGTGTGGTAGTGAGCTTTGTATCTGTGTTCTGCTGCTACTCTTCTGGCTGATCCTGTTAGGTTCACCACAGCAGATTATACGTCTCCATGTCACTCTGTCCTCTGCATCAGCACCACTGCCTCCAAACTGTACAACCTGATCCACCACAACCCTGTAAATTTTCCCTTTCACTCTTGCAGATACCTGTCTACTGCACAAGCCACTCTTGTCCACCCACCCCACCCTGCCTGCCCTCTTCTTCACTTCTCTACCACACGCTCCATTACTTTGGACAGTTAACCTCAAGTATTTAAACTCCTCCACCTTCACCACCTCTGCTCCTTACAACAATACCTTTCTGCTATCCTTTCTCTCGTTCACTCACGTAATCTGTCCTTGCTCCTGACTTTCATTGCTCCTCTCTACCACGTACCTCATACTCTACAGGGTTGTCTAAACCTGTGCCCTACTCTCACTACAGATCACAATGTCATCGTGGACTTCATGGTCCATGGAAACTCCTGTCTGACCTCATCCTTCAACCTGTCTATGACCGTAAAGATAGAGGGCTAAGCTGATCCTCCAAGGTCATCCTGCAGACCACTATCCACTGTAGTCTGGCTACTCTTTCCCATGCCACCACCTTACTGTCTTTAATCTCTTTCAGGTTGCATCTCTTGGATAAGACAAACCACTAACGTGCACCTTCCTCCATATTTATGTCACCCTGTGCTGCTTCACCACTGCCATTTCCAACCTTTTTGCAAACTACCACCACCTGCCTCTCCATATTCCTCTTCTTAACACTGCACGTACCCATCGTCTCTGTTTCCTTCACCAACATGCCCACTGAAATCTGCTCCAGCACTCTTTCTTTTTGGGTACGCTCAAGGGTGATTCTGCAGACTGAGGCCCTATGCAAAATGCTTCAAGGGGATTTCTGCAGATTTGTCATTGCAATATGTACTATGCAATCATCTGCTCTCAAAGGCCCCCTCTCAGCTTGGGGCCCCAGGGAGTTGCCTGCCTGGGCCTATCACAGCACCTCTGTGTACACTCACCACCACTTCATCTAACTCGCTCCAGACTTCTTTCTCTTCCATCTCACACCACACTTGTAGGGCATGTGTGCTGATTACATTTATCATTTCTCCTTCGATTTCCAGCTTCATACTCATCACTCTATCAGACACTCTCTTTACCTCTGATACACTCTTAATATACTCCTTTTTCACAATTACACTTGCACCATTTGTCTTCCTGCCTATACCATGGTAGAACAGTTTGAGCCCACCTCCAATGCTCCTTGCCTTTCTCACCTTCCACTTGGTCTCCTCTGCACACAGTTTATCCACCATTACAGCAGCAAGCTCTTTCCCTTTACTGCTCAGTGCCAATATTCAAAGTTCTGACTCTCACCTCTATGATCTTACCCTTCCTCCTCTACCACTGTCTCTCAGAATGTCTTCCTCCTTTCCCACTGTCTTTCAGAATGTCTCCCTCCTGTCCTACTGTCTCTCAGAATGCCGTCCTCCTCTCGTCTTCCTTCTGCCAACAGTAGTATAGTTTCCGCTGGTGTCCTGTTGTCTAATAGTACCGGTGGTGGTCATTGGTAACCCGGGCCTCAGCTAATCTGGTGTGAAAATACAGTTTGTGATACCCATATTTGATTTCACGCAGGTTTTACACTGGATGTCCTTAGTAGCCCTACTTATTTTATTTGGACTTGAAACCATGGCTAAGTAGACTAGCTTGAGCAACCCTACAGGTTGGGTTAGGTTTATATCTATAGTTTATATTTAGGTTTGTACCTGTTCTGTGTCACCTGGTGGCTCAGTGGGTAGGGTGATAGGTAGAGATGCAGAAGCCTTCCAGCTCAAATCCCAGCCCTGTCACCAGGTGTGTCCCCTGTTTCCGTGATGCTCCGCAATTGCTCCCTGTGCACGGAAAAATTGTTATGCACTGCTCCTCCCAGGGAGACAGGTTAAGTGCAGAGAACAAATTCCTTGTATGTGACCCACATACTTAGTTATACAACCTAATTCCCTTCCATATCTACATAAAAGTTTCCTAAATTATAACTCATGATAACTGCTTTTTTGTAAATTTGTCTGCAGAGGGCGTTATTTGCACAGCCTGTCCACAAGAGAGAGCCCTGTCTCCATTTAACTGCATGCTGATGTTTAGCATTAACACTGACATACCGGAAGTGGGTTTAATTCAGGTGGTATTTCCTGTTGACATTTGGTTCTGTAACCAGTCAGCGTTGCCAGACCCCGTCTTGGACCGATTCTTCTGAACCTAATGTACTATTGTCTCTCATCTGCAGATTCTCAAGTGAACTGCTATTTAAATCTCTATAAACACAGATGGTACTGTACTTTAAAGTTGTTGTGGACAGAATTTCATCATGCTATTTTAAAATCAGATTAAAGGAAGACTAAAATTTGAGGTTTTATGCAGTATAGTGGTAGTAGACTTACTACTTATGAAAATATTAGATGAATGCACTTTTTACCTTAGTACTTACTTGTGACTAACTGACTGACTGATTGGCAGAGATGCCAAAGAACTGTCCACAATTTATGACAGTTATGACATTTTGTGGGTAGCTGGTGCTACCTTTCAGAAAGCTGTTTGCTGATGGAAGCACATTCTGTTGAGGGTGCAATAACATTTTATTAATAACAGTCACTTCATTCCTGTCCAGTGGCATAATGTAAGGAAGTAATAGTACTTCATTACAGTTTTTAAGTATTTTTGTGGAGTATGTGTATTGGAGTGTTTTTTTTTTTTGTCATGTTTTACTCCACTACTACTCTTAAATAAGTGCATACTTTTACTCCAATACAATAGTCACTTGGCATTTTCATTACTACTACAAAAAGAAAGAACATGTTCCCAAGATTTTGGTTTTCAGTCTGTGAGTTCAGCATGACAAGCTCAGGCAGGTCAAAAGAGCAGCAGAAAGAAGCTATCAAGGAAGCAGCAGCATCTTCCTCTAGCAGCAGTGATGCTCCCCCAACACCTATTACGTCCGCTAGCATAACTTCAACAGCAACAGCTCCTGCTTTAAATGAGTCAAACCACCCGTGGCTATATTTCCAAGAGATGTTATCCTTTCTTGGCATGAAGGATTCACCATACAGACTGAAGTACCGCCTGTGTTTGCCAAACAGCACTGAAATTCTGGCATTCAAAAACTCCCCATTGAACCTCAAGAAACATTTATGTTTTTGGTTTTAATTTTAGATGGTGCAATTAATTGGCAAAGAAAGCACTACAAACTAAAAAACTGGAATTCTTCAATTTCTGACTGCTTTTTTAATTAGATACTTCTACTGTTACTTTCGATACTTAAGTACATTTATTTAGATACTACTTTCGATACTTTTCATACTTAAGTACAGTTGATAACAGATGCTTTCATGGTTTTACTTAAGTAATAGTACAATGGGTTATTTTGACTTTTACTTAAGTAATTTTATAGTAAAATATCAGAACTTTTATTTAAGTGTGGCTTTCAGGTACTTTATTCAACTCTGTTCCTGTCCTCATCTTATGCATTCTATAAGCTTTCACTAAATCACCTCTCTGGTTTTGTCATTGTCCTCCACATACCTTTTCTGTGACCCTTTCTGTGTTATTTTTCTGCCTCGGTGTTAGTGCTGTTAGGTTTTATTCACTCACAAATATAGGGACTCCCAATTCACAAATAATGTGTAAGACTTCTGATTGACTGGATTAAAGCTAAAGAGTTCAGAAACAGGATTACCAGTGTTCTTGTTACTTGAGGTGATGAAGTTCAATTTTAAACTAGATTCCAGCATTTTTCCCCCTTTCTTGGTCTAGTCATCTTGTGAATAACCACCACGTCTCAGTCTTGGCCGTGTAAACAGAGACCGCCGCAATGTCTTCACTCTCGACTTCCCGGTGATTTATTCCGCATGGCCATCCGGCGGATTCCCACTCATACGTTTTAATTATTGTGTGGCTTGATTAAGGGAAAGGGTGAAAGGTCACCAGTTCCAGGCTGAGGGTGATTTATTTCTTAGCATCTCCCGTTAGGAGCAGCGGGGAGCGTGCCTCTGGTCTCCTGGTGCTGCGTGAACCAGCAGAGGCTGGATTTTACGATCATGTCTGCCTTCCATATGTGTCATGTTTGGAGACTAGCTGCAATGATGCTTTTATGAGTGTGTTACCCTCCATCAGGGCCACCACCGAGCCACTGGGCAACATTCCTCTCCGTCCCCTTTATGCGTCATTCGGACCACCTCGGTCCTATCACACAGCACAATGTTAATAAAGAACATTCGCAGTGTAGGAAACTTCTGGAAACTGACATTACCTGTATCCCTTGCCTTCCTGTGCATTCCCATCAGATGGTGGTGACAGTATAGGAACCAGGTGGAAAAAGTCTCATTAGCTTGCTGGACCTTTGATGTCACCACGCTTGTCATATGTAAGCTGACCTACAAAGCATTATGTCATTGCAATGTTTCAGATGCAGTTGTAGTTTATTTTTTTCCTTGGAAAAACCACTTACTTTCATTCCTCAAATACTACAGCTTGCTGGTCATTCTTAATGTCACTTTTGCGTAGAAATGTTGATTGTGTATATTATAATGTGTACTCATGGTGAGCCATACTCTTACAGTTTTACACACACAGCATTAATTAATGATTAGCTAATTTTGTTGTCAGTTCAGTTCATGACGTAAGGTAGAGTAACACCTGTGATTACTCATGGACGAGGATATGAAGATTGTATGTTGCAGGCATGTCTGGTTCTGTCTGTTTGTCTGCCTGCCTGCCGTCGGTCTTGTCGGGACAGTTGCACCAGCCCCTCACCCACATGCCGAGGTGCCTGGTCCTTCCCAGGTCAGGGTTGCTCACTGTGGGGTCGGCCCGTCAAAACAGGCAGGAAATGGGACCCAGCTGTTCTGCATGGTTTTAGATCACCCCCTGCGTGCTGAGAACCAGGGCTACAAACAAGGTCACCTGTTTGCCTGAAGGTCACCCATGAGAGGAGTAGATCAGCCCCTAGCTTTTTTTCTCCTTTGATGTTGTACAAATGCTCAGTGCCACATCAGACTGTCATTACTTCAGAAGGGCATGGAGTCCTTGCTTTGCGTGACTGTGTCATCAGGACTGGCCGGCCAATCGGACGCATACCTTCGTAATGCTGATTGAATGTTTGATGGTGAAGCTGGCCTTGTTGGCTACATAGACACACATGCCGAGTACTTCAACATGTTGGTTAATGACTTAATGTTAAGACTGATTATCAGGAATGCCTTTAAGAGTATTCTTCTGTTTTATCATCAAAGCTACGCTTTTTAAATTAAGGTACTATATCACACAGACCAATGAAAATGACTAAAACAGCAGACCATTTTGGAGCTCTGTCTAAACAGTGCCATGCAGCCCTGGGCACAACACTGCTACTGGTCACATGGCTGAAATGTGGAAATTTAGTCACTTATTTATACTTCCAGAGCTCTGAAGATCTTTTAAAGTGCTTTTATCTGTCCTATATCTCAGTTTTATGAGGCTGTTGGAAGACTTCCATCAGGAGTTAGAGTGGAGCCGCTTTAAGATGGTCTAAACCAGCCTTCTAAATTAAAGGCAGGACGAGTGTGAGCAGCTCAGGAGTCCTGTGTACACACCTCCATGTCGCATTGGGGGTTGATAAACACTGTTTTACCACACAGCTGCTCCACACACACATACGCACGGACTCACTGACATAAAATCATGCTCTAACATCCACACACACATCTTCCATATAATGTGCACAAACACACTCTGACCTGCGCACACTCATAAATACGGACATACCATATCTGACTTCAAAAAATCTTTGTAACATTTGAAAGTTTTACTTTTAATCTCCTCTCCTCTTGGATTAAACTGTATAAACTCACTTGTGTTCATGATGGTGAAAGACATTTTGCATGTCTCAGAGGAGTGCTTTGGTTAGGTAGATAAGAGTCTGTGAGTCCCACCTTCACACACTGAGGAGTACAGTTATAGTAAGAAACACACATCCACACTTTCTAATGTTGTACAGTCTCCATTCCTGCAGCAGACAGCTGTCCACATATACAAGACTAGAAAAGGTTAAATCAGTGTCTCTGGCATTCAGTCTGACACATGGTAGCATAGAAAAGGGTAAAATGAGTCTCAGTTAGCCTTAGAGGGATGAGCTGACCCCGCAGACCACTGTGGTTTATGCATCTGAGCCTGATCACTTGAGAGAATGGGAGACTCGTGTTTATGCAAGAGGCCCTGCGAGTGGTTGCGGCAGACCCACGGGAGCATGGGAACCAGCCGCTGACCAGGGAGCACATCACATGACATCAGCCCTTTGGAGCACTTCCTGTTAGCAAGGCTTACTGAGTAACAGGAAATGGCAGAGATGCCAAATGAGCAGTGTTGGTCCTGGTGGGATGCTGAACAAACACGAAAGCTGGGAATTTCTCCTCAACGTCCAGCCCTTCAGGTCCTGGAGAGAGCAGGCCTGGAAACTAACATGGGTTCATCTAGAGTCAGATTTCACATCACTGTCAAAGTCACTGAAAGTCTTTATAAGGTTTTTTATATTCCTTATCCAGCCGACAACGTTGCCGTCTCAGATCAACATGGCTGTTTGTTTGATTTCAGTGCCGGGACTTTGTGTGGAGTTTGCGTGTCCTCCCAGCGCTTGTGTAGGCTTGCTGTAGGTGCTCTGGTTTTGTGTCACAGTCCAGTTGGACTGAATTAAATTAAATTGGTGCATATTTGTGCCATGTAATGGGGATACCACTCACTGACTCACCCTTTTTTGCATCATTTTGCTCAAATTGTTCATTTGTTATTCAGAAATGATAAATCCTAGACTCAGAAATCACACGCTAGATTAGACACGAAGGTGTTAGAACACAGTACTTTTTTGGTAGGTGTTAATGGATGGTTTCAGTTTTACGCCAAGCGGTATCCAGCATGGTGCGGAAGGCAGTGATGAGCCAGTTTCTCCAATAAAACGGCATCGCTCTATGGAAGTGGAAACAAGAATTGAGAGAGAAGAAAGAAAATGAGTGAACTAATGAGAGTAAAGTCAAGGTAACGAATCTGATCCACCATTATGGTCACCCCAGAACACAAACTGTCCAACTGATTTTATTTACAAATGTTATTCTGTACAAATGTTCTGCTATGTAACCTGGAATCTTAGCTCAGGTGGGCATCATTACCTTGGCTAGAATGGGACGATGCGTCACCCAGAGCACCCCCGTCCCCACCTACACAGGCCTTTGAGACAGGACACACACTGAGGCATTTCAATCAGCACCCCGGCCTGCGTGTCAGTGCGTGGGCTCGCTGGGTGTGTGGGGACTATGTGTTAATGAGACTCTAATCCCCAGATGAAAACAGCTTTGAGCTGAGGGACATTGTCCATGCTCGGCGGGGGAGGGGGGGTGGTGTGGAGGCAGTCTGCTGTCCCCTCCCAACCCCAACAGCTCTGCCTCATCACCTCAGACAAAAAGCTCTCCTTTGTTTCTTCACCAGGGAACAAATTAAGTCACAGCACCCCCCCATTTCATGGGAGCACGTCTCTGATTTCTTTACTTATCTGT
Organism: Chitala chitala; assembly: GCA_025773905.1. NCBI lineage: Eukaryota > Metazoa > Chordata > Actinopteri > Osteoglossiformes > Notopteridae > Chitala > Chitala chitala. The sequence continues at coordinate 10,107,445 of JABJVR010000103.1, read as the reverse complement.
GTTGAGTGCAAGCAAGTTGACAGCGGTTATTGTACTATCAGATATTCAGAGACTCTCTACATTTGTCACTATTCTATCACTGAGATACAAAAAAAAGGTTTGTAATGTGATATGTGCAGTAGAGAACAGGATAAATAGATTTACTCTTGTTAATATTATTAAGCATTCAACATTATTTTAGTCTTTGTTGACAGTGTGCATGAAATACAAAAATTAAAAGTTAAAAATAAAGATTGTTACACAGCTGTATCAAGATGTCTGGATTGACGGATCAGAGTGCGGTACATCTGTCTTTCCAATAATTGCTGTAATGATCGTAAAAGAATAATGTAAATATTCTTTGAAAACACTAGAAACAAAAAACAGGAAGTGCTCATAAAGGACTTTCTTTCTTCATTTAATCAAGAATCTTCCAGATCCTGATCCTACTGCCTGAACATAATTTAACTTTATCACTGATTTATTAACTGTGCTCAGCTAATTCCAGTAAGCCTGAGGCGTCAGGTCTTCAATTCTCTGTATCCAGCTTGGTCACAAGGACGTTTTCTTTCATTCTTAGAATTAGCACTGACAGGGGTCACGTATGCAAAGGTCGGGGGGGGGGGGTCACACTTACGGCAGTAATGCAGACAGGGACCAGTACACTCATGCTCTTCAGTCAGCTGTGACTGGACAGAGACGCCTTGTGATCTGATAATAGGTACGGAAAAGGACATCGCTCGCCCCACAGAAGAGCCATTCACTGTGCCGCTCTGTGACCTGAGGACAGCAGAAACAAACAGAGAATTGTCACACTTCTTAGGCACCTAACATCCTCAACACTTCCACATGTCGGGTCTGAATATTGTAGTCACATGACAGCTGATAGCATGAGATAGAAATGCCTTACATCAATCTCTGTGACTTTTCCATGGCTCCAAGACAAGGCACTCCTGAACCAGGACAGATCTGTCATTTAGAATTTGTACTGAAGACATGATAAGGCTCTTTTATGTCAGTTATGTGTTGATTTGTTTTCTACTCAAATTGGAATATGAAGGACTATAAAGCTAAATGAATGTGGGTGTCCGCAGCACCCTACTTTGGTCAGCAGCAGTGATGTCACATCTGCTGATTTTCTAGTTTATACAAGACTTACATTTTATATGTTTATGCTTTTCCCTTTACTTGTATAACTTGTATTGCTTGAATTAATCGTGTGCACTTCGATGACAGATCAGCACTTACTGTTAGTAGATTCTCTGATGCTGTTTGACCTCGTTTGTGACATGCACGTGTACTGGTATTCATTGTAAACTGCTTTGGACAAAGGCGTCTGCTAAACGAACAAATGTAAAATGTAAATATAAATGCTGATGATAGTAGGAAGGTAGCTTCTCGTACTCATTTGGGATTTTGACTGCACTATATGTACAGGTCATGTCAGCATGTTTGATACAGAAATAACACTGTGAAAAAGTTGACGGCCAACTCCTTGCATGTGTGTGTGTGTGTGTGTGTGTGTGTGTGTGTGTTTGTACCTGTGCATGAGTGTATGTGTTTGTGTTTTAAGCTTTGTACAAATGTCTGCCTGTATATTTTTCCTGCACGTATGTGTGCGTGCATGTCTGAGAATGTCTCCGTGCGTGTGCACCCAGACGCCTGCCTGCATGAGTGTCAACACAGGAGGACTGGAAGCACTGAAATACGCCTCTCTCCACCCATGACTCTCCACCCGCTTCACCCTCAGTGTCTTGATGACAGATCACTGCCGCAGGGGCTGTTTTCTCACCTGCACACACCTGCCCTGAGTTTTGCAAGAACCCACCTTTAACTAGAATCGGGATGGATCACAGCACTTTACCTCTAGGGTAGGAATATCTGCTCAAGCATCTCTGTGTATGACCATGAGTATGTATGTTTTGAGCGCACGTGTGTGTGTGTGTTAAGAAACAAAGGAGGATGTAGATCAGGCTTTGAGAACAGAATAAGGTGGAATAAGTGACCAGACCAATGTTGGCATAGAATGGGTGTGAATGCAGGTCAGGACAGAGAAGGTGTAATGAGCACAAAGGCTCGAGGAGTGTATGGGCTTATGGGCATGTGCGCACACGCATGCCCATTTTGTAAGGCTGCGTGCCTGCAGGTTTGTGGAGTGTGGCCTTCACGTGCCAGTGCAGCTCGAGGCTTGGACAAAGAATCAGTTTCAGTCGGTCTGCCTGGGCTTGTCCTGGGGGATCTGGGGGAAGCTGGGTAGTTGCTCCAGGTGAGCTGAGGTATCATTCTAGGTTTCTGTATTTCAGCAGTTTGTCTTGGCAGTGTTTCCAAGAGTTAGAAAAGCTGGCCAGAGCTTGGAGACCTGCTTCAGCTGTGTTCCCCAAACATCTTCTACATAAAGTGCTTAAACTATGGTGGCCTGGTGGCTCAATGGGTAGAACATCAGGCTGGGATGTAGAAGTCTCCTGGTTTGAATCCTAACACAGCCAAGCGTGCCCTTGAGCAAGACACCCAGCACTAACTCATTGTAACATGTAGGTGAGATATTGTAAGTCACTTTTTGTTTCTAACTGTGTGCTAAATGAATAAATGTAATGCTGGACAATAGTAGAACCCATAAAAACAGGAGTAAGTTTCTTTTAAGGAAAGTTCTTTCTGTCAGTTCACACAAACACATTAGTGTTCAACCCCTTATTACTGAGGTTTTATTTTGTGCATCTTACATCCTGATGGCGGCCTGGTGGCTCAATGGGCCACATATCAGACTGGCATGTGGAAGTCTCCCAGTTTGAATGTCAGCCCAGGTGTGTCTTTAAACAAGACACTCAGCGCTAGCTCCCTGGGTGCTGTGTGTGGCTGCCTGCTGCTCCCCCCAGGGGGATGGGCTAAATGCAGAGAACAACCTTTGGTGTGACATGTATGTATAACATGAAAATGTACGCAATGACAATAAAAGCTGATTATTATTATTATACTGATGTTCTTCTGCCCAGTGGGACACTGAAAACAAAAGGCATCAAATTCTAACAGACTGAGAGAGCCAGGAGGTTTTGAACCTAGCCCAGCAGACAAGAAGATTAGCCTTCTGAGCTAAAGACTCAAGTCTCTAGCTCAGGGAGCTAATAGAACAAAGCGTGTTGACGCTGGGGGTGGTGTTACTGCCGCTGAAGCCAACCTGCTGCCACACACAGTGGTCACTACAGTATCATTGTATTTGCCAGTGCAGCTCTTGCATGCACTGCCAATGTTTTAATTGTGTGGGTGTGTTCAGCGATGAGACAGACACTGTTCTTATGTCTGGGTAAGTAGTGAAAAATATCTATTCTTGCCTTGGGTATGGCTCCAAAGATGAGGTTTGTGTGCCCCCACACCCAACCTCCACACAAACCCCCCTGCACCTTTTCCCCACCCCCCATGTAGGCTGACAGGTTCTTGGCTGGCAGCCAGCTCAGGACTGGATGTCTAAGCACTGGAGCTGGTACCCATCATAAACAGGAAACGAGACCTGAACTTCACATTAAACATACAAGATGTAGGGCCCCAGAGAGTACCGGGGGGTGGGGGAGGGAAAGCTCACGGTTCCACAGAGTCTTAAACTACTACAATATCAAAACTACCCATGTCACTTTTTCTAAACTTTAGCTAGCTTACTTCAGTCAAATAGTTTACATGGAAAAGACATCTGAATTATCAGTTACAGCAATAGGAAACATGAAAAGAACATCACTGACAATGCCTCAAGTGCCAGTCACACATGCTGTATACCAGGTACACATATACCAAACATAACAAATACCAGTCACACATATACCACATACATATGTCACTCACACATATTGTATACCAGGTACACATGTATCAGCAACATATACTGTGTACCAGATGCACATATACTGACCACTCAAATACCAGCCACATATACCATGTACCAGCACCACATACTGCATGTACATATAACCACTCAAATACCAGCCAAATATATACCACATTTACATGTACCATCCAAACATAAACCAATCACACATACTGTACACCAAGTACACCAGGTACACATATACCAACTACACATACTAAATACCAACTACACATACTGTTTTCCCATTACACATGTACAAACCACACAAACACCAGCTACACATATACCACGTACATCAGCTCACATATTGTATACCTGATACACATGTACCAGCCACAAGTACCATGTACCAAGGTATATATATATATATCCCTCACACACACACACACACACACACACACACACACACACACACACACGCACACACACACACAGTACACCAGCCACATAAACCAGCCATCATTTCTCCCAGTTGCTTTAATCTCCACTTGTTATATCCACATTATCAAGACTTCTGTCTATGGTCTGATGAGGTTGTTGAGGACCAAGTATCAGGTGCTCATTTAGGATTTCCCTCATTATCATCCTACTTTAATTGTAATCTCATATCCATTTTCCAGTCTTGGATTTTGGGAAAACCAGACTCATGTCAGTTTAAAAGTCCAGGAAAAGCCTTTTTAGATGGCCCTCGATTCCAGACTACAGAGCAGTAAATACATTGCTGACATTAGCCATACAATTACAGTAAACAGACAGTAAGCACGGCACGCAGTACGTTCATCCTCCTCGAGAAGCACGGTAACGTCCTGTTTTACACACTGTGCAGACTGCGGTTCTCCTGTCTGATCCATCCCCAACCCCCCTCCCCCACAAGAAGAGGTGAAGGTCTCCCATCTGGTTTCTCCCTCAGATACAGGTTGATGGTCTCCTGTCCAACACCTTCTTCCTGAGTGGGCAATGTACAGCTTGTCTGGTGTGTTTAATTAATAACTCTAAAATTTTAATGACTGGTTTCTAGTTTTACAATAAGTATACTTTCTCAGTTTTTGCTTTAAATGTATTATATTGACATAACTATGAGTTTCATAAAATGTCTCAGTCTAATCAAAAACCAAAGCTAAAAATAACTGTGAAAAAATTACAATAGCTGTTTAATACTGTAAATATTTATTAGCACTGTTTCGTAAAATGTAGATGTTTGCAATGTATAAAACAAACGTGGTGGCAACTACTCTTAATTTGAGCATGAATAAATAGTTTCTGTTTAGTTGTTAAGACCTTGGCAATATTTTAAAGCTATTTGCTTTATTAAACTGCTTAATTTGTGCTAGTAACCTCCGTGTCACCCAGGTGCAAACCCATATTATTTCAGCTGTTTAACTGCTTTATATGAAGATCTGAAATCCTTTAAGAACCACTCTCAAGTTCAGGCGAGTTCAGGCACCTATAACACCTACGGTAGAGGCAGGCCACAAAAAAAATAATAATAATACGGTTCTGCAAAATTTAAGCAGAGTTTGAACCCCCTCCACCATACCCCGCCTGCCCACGCACACCCACAGAAGGCTGCTGAAAAAATAGAAAAGGAGAAAATAGGTGTGTGGAGAAGAACAACCCTGTTCTTGAATCTCTCAGCTCTAGTTTTGTGTACCTTGACCAGACCTATACAGTCACCATTCTGAGTTTCACAGTTGCTGACAGTTCAGTTTGGCTTTTTCACTCTCAATGTGTTTTTTTGGATTTGGGTTTTTTATTATTTTTTACTTCAGACTTTGTAAATAAATGCAGAGTTTACACTGCAGCCTCCATGTTCTGACTCCTGACAGCGTCAGAGAACGTTACTGAGATGGAGAGCAAAGGCAAGACAATGGCAGTCAGAAGGACTTCGCTTAATACAATAGGAGTACGGAGCAGAGTAAGGGTGTGTGGAAGTGTAAGAGCACGGAGACGAATAAGGAAGCGCAGCAGCGGGCACAGACACAAAGAGAAATAAACCACAAATGTTAAACCTGCGAGGATGCATGGATGTGCCAGTAAGGCGCTGAGATAACGAGCTTAGCTCTAATCTTCTTGTAATTTGACTCACTTTGTCTTACCCTGCAGACTTACCCTGCAGACCAGTCCTCTGGGTGAAAGTTAGCCTACTCTCCGACCTTTGGTGACCCTTCGCTGGTGGGGTTACATGTGATGGTGGCCAAAGTAGGGGGTGGGGGAGCCTTCTGGTTTGTATTACACGCTGACCCCCCTGGCTCAGCACCCTATTCTTTTCTGACTGCGGTTCCTTTGGTTTGGTCTGAACCTCCTATACATCATGTATGTCACTAGTTTGAGTGGTAAGGGGTCACAACCTGCTGTCATGGCTTCATATGGCTATAGGTTAAAGAAACATGAAGTATGACCCCACAGCACACTCATGGCATGATCATTCAAATGACACACACTTAAGGTACCATACCATGTTGGTACATGAAGTGCAATCACAGCCTGCTTAACGATATGATCATTGCTTGTGCATGTAAATAATCACAGACCATGTAAGAGTGGGAGGGGCTCCTCTCCGTATTAATTCCAGGTCCAGCGTACCTGCCTGATCTTGGTGTCTAAAGCTCACACTGGTCAGTGCCAATGCTAGTTTCTCTGCTACCCTCACATCTCATTTTTGCTTTTTACGCTTGTCTGAGGAGAACAAACACAAACACTTGTCCCGCACTTTCTTGCACATTTTTAGCTGTCTTTGTCGATAAGTCTCTTGTATTATATATTTCTACCATATTAATTTTTGTTACTAAAATATCTGTGGTCCAAGTACTTTGGGCACAAAGTATTGCAAATAAAATCAGTTTACAGAGTTTCCATTACGTCTTCTGTGCCGGAGGAGCGTTTCCATCTGTTTTCTTCCACACAAAATGTGGTAAGCGACATCGCTCCATATGGGAACAAAGCTGGTGTGGTATTGAGTTACCCTGGGTCACGCTGTCCTCTGGAGATGCTCTCTACCTGCTCTCTGGTTGTGAAGGTGTGCTGAACAATGAATCACGTTTTTACTTACATCCACCTTCAAGGATACCATTTCCAAGTGAAACATCTCAGAGGAGACAGAATGATTTGCTTGTGAGCTGTTATGGACCCCCCCCCAATCCCCCCCGCACTCGCAGTAATGAAACCAGTTACTCTCTGATAAACACTGATAACAGACCCTCCCAACATCACCAATTAATGTGGCAGCACACTGATCCCGACCGTGTTTAATTATTATTTTTGTTTGCAGTCCAAATTTCCATCAGGACATTGCCATTTATTTTCCTGCTGGCCATTCAAAGTGTTAAGGTTTCCATTAACACCAGAAGGGAGCCCTGGACCAGCTGGAGCATTTGGGTGAGCCCTGCTCCCTGCTTAATGGGCTCACGAGGAAAACACTAACGAGGCTCTGCTTTTAAAGCCGGATACCCAATCTGTGCCCCTGCTTTTAATTACTGCCCCCTCCCACTCCCCTGCAGACCAGAATCCTGCTGAAGGTGGTCATACCTCAGCACGGTCATGATCTAACAATGACGTGATTTAGATCCCGACACACATGGACCCATATCACAATGTGTATATAGTCTGTGTACACTATAACACACATCATCCATGTGACCTGTGTGTTTTAAAGGCATCACTGTTTATTGTAATACAGGTGCAATCTGACTCACATGTACCCTTCTGTGATTTAACACACATGCTATTGTATAATTCTTGTGTGGTTTGTTACTGTGGAGCTTTAGTATGTCTTGCTGGTTTAAAATCTCCATGTTCTGCATGTCTGCTGTATGTCTACTTTAAACCCACTATAAGAGCTTTGTTGATGATGTGCAGCTCTTCACACCGTCTCACCCCCCCCCCCATCAGTGGCCCCCACACCAACGGCTGCCTTTTCCCCAACCACCAACCCACAGATTGTTTATAGGCACTCATCACAAAGGGAGTTTCAGGCTAACAGATGTTTTTAACATCTTCAGCATTTCCTTCGAAAAGCTGTTTCTTAAAATAAGTGCATTTGCAGAAAGCTTTTGTTCTGTTTATCCACAAAGTCTACTCCACAGAACACTCTGAAATGGTTTCGCTGCTAAAATTTGGCAGTGAAGAATCTTTACTTCAAGTCTGTTAAATGTTTAATTTTGTCTTTGGTCTGCAGCCAAAATCCACTCTGGCGCTTCACAATATAGAAAACTTTTACTCTCATCCAACAAAAGTTATTTAGGAAAAATATGAACTACAATTTTTAAAATACTAACATACCCAACTCGTTGCTGACCTGCGCCGAGTTACCACTATCCTTTTTTTCCCTTTAAGACACTAATACTGAACAATAAAAAAACCACCAGGAACACTTCAAATTCAACCTCAGGTTTTATGTCAGGAATGTGTGATCATTAGTATTTTGTGTAGTCCTGGTGCAAACATGTGGAAGGGTTTGCTTTTGGGCACCAGCTTCAGGAACCATGTTGGTGGAAGTGAAACATCTGCCTGTCTATTCACAACTCAAGTATCCTCATTGCAGTGACTTGAGATCTGGTTTAACAGATGGCAGCACTGATTGGTCAGAACCAACTGGTCAGCACCGATTGATCAGCACTGACGTTACTGTCCACTAATGCTTCTGAGGCCTCCCATTTTCTAACAGAACTAACTAATGCACAAGGAAAATTCCAATAATAAATTAAACATTACAGGATCACTGATTATAGTATTACAGCAGAGTATTAACTCAACAACCACAGCTGCACAACAGTGCATAAATGTTTCAAAGTATTTTTTGCTTTAAGTTTCTTTTTATTGATCACAGTTCTTTTAACAAGACATGTAAAAATTTTATAGGTATATGTTAAATTTTATTTCTTCAAACCAGAATCCTAATCTGGCCAAAAAAAACAATATGGAGTAACACCCAAAGGTTTTAAAAACTTAATTTGATAAAAAACAAGTATATTTCTGAATTTTAAATGAAGTATTTATAATCACATGTAAATGAGATTGAAAAAAAAGTTCTCACAGAGCAATGCAAGCAAGCATGTGTTTCTGCTTGTGTGCATGCTTGCGTGTGTGTGTGCCTGTGCAGCGATAGCTGAGAGCCCTACGCGGTGTGACACAGCACACAGACCCCCCTTTTGTTAGGTTCCAGCCTGAAATGACAGCTATTTCCTGCTTTCACAGGAAGTGCCATATTGGAAGCAGATTTGTGCCAGAGCTCTTCTGATTTTAGCTTCAGCCCTAATCATAAACAGCCGAATGGGGAGGGACTTTCTGAGTGCTAAGTTTCCACCCTTTTTCTTACTTTACCTTTCCTCCTTCACCACTCCTCCCTCCATCTTTCAGACTCCTCTGTGGTCCTCCAGATAGTGCGGGAGTTCTCAGACATCCAAAAAAGGGGGGGGGGGAACCAGACGCAGGCCGAGATACTGAACAGGGAGCTCAGGCGTAAAGTCAAACATCTGGTCCAGAGTAAATACAAGTGAGGGCAGAGAGCCTTGAGGCCTTTACACTAAACCTGCAGAGTTAACATGTGAACCCCTGGAACAAACTCACAGCCATGTGCTGTGCATAAAGCTGTCAGCAGAAGCTCACTGCCTGAATACAGGAGGAGCAGCGTGAGCTCCAGCATCAGAGCTGCGCCTGGACATCCACACGTTTCTGTTGTGACTTAACACCAGTCTACCTCAAATTACGTGAGTTTAAAGGTGACATTTATTTTAAACACAGTATATACGGTTAGTTAGTTCTGGTAAATTGATCACTACTTTTCTCTGGACAGAGACGAGCAGGCCCGCAAACTCTCACACATATTCCTGTGAAATTTAATATGTGACGTAAGATGGAAAATATCTGGAGCGTTTTACAACATGGAATTGGGATTGTTTTTTTTTGTAGTTGCTTGAGTCAAAATTGAGAGTCCCTTAGAATGCATTAAAAATGCAGAGGACACGGGCAGCTGTTTGCTGCTTTGTGATTTTGTTGGCACAGCAACAAAAGCAACAACTGGTGAATGTAACAACTGGAGACTGCCACAACTGGTAACTGCAACAACTGGAGACTGCCACAACTGGTAACTGTAACAACTGGAGACTGCAACAACTGGAGACTGCCACAACTGGTAACTGCAACAACTGGAGACTGCAACAGCTGGTAACTGTAACAACTGGAGACTGCCACAACTGGTAACTGCAACAACTGGAGACTGCAACAGCTGGTAACTGTAACAACTGGAGACTGCAACAACTAGAGACTGCCACAACTGGTAACTGCAACAACTGGAGACTGCCACAACTGGTAACTGCAACAACTGGAGACTGCAACAGCTGGTATCTGTAACAACTGGAGACTGCCACAACTGTTAACTGCAACAACTGGTGACTGCCACAACTGGTGACTGCAACAACTGGAGACTGCAACAGCTGGTATCTGTAACAACTGGAGACTGCCACAACTGGTAACTGCAACAACTGGTGACTGCCGCAACTGGTGACTGCAACAACTGGTGACTTCCACAACTCGAGACTGCAACAACTGGTAACTGCAACAACTGGTGACTGCATCAACTGGTAACTTTTCCTGCATTGAGCTGCCGGTCTGAGAACAGAGGATGCAATACAGAATGTATAATACTGACAGCCACTTAAAAACTTAAGTCTTTTATCTTAACTCCAAAAGCTGTAACAATGTGCATATGCCAGGGGGCATCCAGTAGCCTGGTCATTCTCCGTGTGTGACCTGTGACCTGCATAACTGCAGCGATAACCTTAGGGTCACAGGAAGTGTGCAGGGGATTAGCAGGCTGTGCCAAAGCAGCTGAATCTCAATGTTCCATAAATATCAAGACACATTGCTTAGAGCCCGTGGGAAATTTTTTAATGCTCAAAGATGAATTTTTATGGATTTTTTTTACAAAAATATGAGAAATTTATGAATTATGGGAATAATATGTATTTTTTCCTCTGTTCTTTTGTTCATATAATGTTTCTGTATTTCTGTAGTTTAAGAAGTGAAATAAACATGATGCTTTGTAAGCTAAACAAGATAAAGAGAGGACAATGTAGATTTTCTCACATTTCTAAATATACACATGGGAATAGGAATGGTTTTGTTTGCTTTTTTGGAAACCCGAGCATTCTAGAGCATGTTGAACTGTCACACCCTTCATCCTCAATTCCTTTTCTACATCTACTGTGACAGACTGGCAGACTCCTTAGACTGATGAACTTTGATTTATGCTGCAAGGGTGACACAGATTTGACCCTGGCTTAGTTCCATGGGAACTCCTATCCCTGTGAGGACAAAATATCACCAAGCAAGGGAGCAAAACATGATGTTGGGCAGATGTCCAGCGTGCAGAGGACATGAGTGGATACAAGCACTGAGCACAAGCTAACACCAGGCAGAACACGCCACTAAGTACAATGTAGCACTGGGTTACAATTCCCATTGGCATTTTGTAATTCTATTGACTAGACTGGGAAACGCATCCCTGACAGAACTGTTGCATCTTTCTCTTCTGCTTAACTTAATCTTCAGCGGTTTCTGCTTCATTTGCAGCCTTACAGGAGTGTTTAGTCTGCTGCACATAAGTCTGTCTTCAAAGCTTCTGTTCTCTTATGAGGTAAGGCTCCACTTACCTGAGCGGGTGTGTGCATTAAGACTGAGGCTTCCCATGCAAGTGAGTGAGTTGGACTAACTTTAGTCAAAAACTTCAAATGCAAACCTAACCAATAGAGCAAGTGAACCCAGAAAGTTCTCTGTGAATTCTCTAGTTCTGCCACAGGGTTTAAAAGATTACCTGATCGTTTCTGATTGCTTTTTCAGCTTGAAGTATGACAGTCTGAAAAGACACAGTGAATTAAACTTGGGCCTCAACTGGCAACAGGTCCTCTGGAATAGAATCACAGGTTATAAAAGACAAGAATTTGACTCATATCTGCTTCTTGTTACTGTAAGAGCATGACTGTGTTGAAAAAAACTGACTATGCTGAATGGCACCCCCCACAGGCTTGCAGAGGAACTGTCCCATGTAGCTCACACATTGACACCCAAGTTGTAATTTGTGCAATCTGCATCTCAGTAGATCATTTGAGTATGGAGGGAACATATGCCAAAAGGTGTGTTTCTCCAGGAATAAGACCTTGCAATAGTGAACGAAACAGTGATCTATAAAAATCTTGCCGTCATGTAATAAGTGTGCAGCAATTTTCATGAGTTTGACATGTAGCTGATGTGGAACTGCTGACAGAACTGTGTGTGCAGCTACAAGCCGGTCTGTTTTACCCAGAACTGTTCAATACAAAGGCAGTCCAAGATGTCCCTGCCATTTCCAGCCCTGCTGCACTCACTCTAAAACACAGATGATCTGTCACATGGTCTGTCACATGGTTTCAGTGGGCCAGCGCCCAGCCCACTGGGAAAAGAACATGTGGATCTGTGTCTTCAGAATTCCAGAGAGACAAAAGCACATGCTGTGTCCTCACTTCAAAGGAGGGGCATTCTGGGACAGGACAGTGCGGGTTTAGGCCAAAGACAGCTCAAGAACCCTGCTGCTCTTCTGCCACAAATTAGTCGTGACAGTGAAACACACTGCAACACTGCTGTGTGCGATCCACGTGCTTCCTGTTAGAACTGTTAATATAAAAACATGAAATGTGATTTAGTGTTGAGGCATTCGTTGGTAGGAGCTTTGCAGTCAGACTCAGGCCCACCTTGTGTTATATAAAAAAGTCAAATATTTTATAAATTTTGGTGATGTAGGTATGTTTGGCTTAAGGGTACAAACTGAGAAGATCATTGCCTGTCACGAAGCTGTGTTTGGGTCAAGCGAGTGCCCGAACCACCCTGGACGTGAAGTCTTCTATGTTCATTTGGTTATAGCTTCTCTCTTGCACTTGATGAGTCAATTTGGAGGAAAAATGAACTGTGAAATAAATTGAACTGTGACCATAAAAATGATGGAATGGACCGGAATCATTGGTTTTTTTTTTTTTCTTTTTTGCTCAGTAATTTAAGCTTTCCATTCATTAGCACCTCTCCGCTCTGCCACAAATGCAGCTGGCATCTGGGAGTGATTAGGTGTGTCTGCCCACCTAGAGTGCTAATCAAGGCGTTGGAGTTTCACACCTCGGTGTTGGAGCACACGCTGTTTGAAGCCGATATGGTACACGAGTCCAGTGCACTTAGGCCCTCACTGAAGTGACTAACGAACTCCCTAAATGAAAAGCACTCAAAAAAAGACCACCTCCACTCCAGCCAGCACAGCTTAAAGTTAAGCTCTGCCTCTAATTACTGTTGCACTGTCCTCAGGAGACGGGCACACACTGGCTTCCGTGAGAGGCACGGTTACCTTCAGTACCTTCTGTATACTGCATATTCTGTTCTCTGAAGACCCAGTGCTCAGCACTACTTAAAACTACACTAATCCGTTGCTGTTAGAGTACAGCAAAAATGAAATACTTGTAAAATATATGTGAGGGTCTCCGTGAAAAGTGCTTGCTTTAATTCCTTCTTAATTTAGACCACTTCTCTACTTCACCTGTCTTGTAACACCTGTTCTAACCAGATAGGTGTGTTCCTGGTAGTCAATACTACACTATGCTAATATGCTATAGTAAATTATTATAATAATAATATTATTATTTTTCTGTACTTTACAACTGCAGAATTATTTGTATGTCTGTGATTGGTCAGCATAGTTGTCTTAGTTGTCTTAATGAAGCTTAATGATACAGAATCCCATCTTGCCATTTAAAGATAGCTAAAGATGATGATGACAGAATTTTCCAGTAAAAAGCTCCAAACAACCATTAGCTGTATGACTACTAGGTCATTTTAGGATAGATAATTTCATACAAATCTTTTAGTAATATGAGGAATGAGATGGTCCTGTTACTATAACTTCATGTCATGCTTTGGTCACTTGGATTGAGTTCTATGCATTTTACTGAACATAACTTTGCTTTGAAGAGACATAATAATGAGTGAACCTGCAGCCATGGCAGTACAGGTGAGCTGCAGGTGACCTCGAGGTCAGGTCCACAGTCTTCGCAAGATAGAAGCTTCACAGAAGAGTAGTACAGGCTCACGGGCCTACAGTGACAGGATTGTTTCCTGTCTGAGACCAGTTAGCTCCCTCTGAGGGTGAATGCATGGAGCAGATGTAATTAAGTGCAGGTCCCAGAAGTAAACTGAGGACATGAGGTGTGAACAGCATTTGTGGGAGGGGAGGCAGTGGGTTGGGAGACAGCTGGCTCTTTTGTTTAGTGCTGGAGATTTGCCAAACCGTTTCTCCCGGTCATCTCATGTGTTCAGTGGCAACTGGACTTGCTTTGAAACCTTAAAAACATCTTGAAATATCTTCAAGATTTCCAAGAAGGTCCAGTTGCCCCTGAACACCTGAGATAAGCATAACCTGAATGACTGAGAATCTTTGTAAACATTTTCCCATTTATCTATGAAACACTATCAGAAACAAACGTTGTCTCAATTATTTAGAAAGATTGAGGGAAGTTACTTTACATAATTCGTCACAGGTTCTCCCTGTTGTTCTCGTTGTTTAACCACTCCCCCTCGTTTGTCTCTGTCTGGTGTTTGCACGTGTTCTTTATTTATCTGTTTTATTGTGTATTAGCTTTGAATATCAGCAGTGTTGTATGAAGTGTTGTGGCTATGCTGTTTGTATTGTCTTGTCTTGTACTGTGTAGTATTTGATTATTTCTTGGTTTACGTTCTTCATGCTGTTTTCTTTTCTGCTCTGATGTATTTTTCCCCATTGTGAAGTTTTTTTATGCCCTTTGGGTTACGATTCTATTGTTTTGGATTTTGTTTAGTTTTGCCAAAAAATTTCTGTAGTTGGACCTCATACCTTTGTGTTCTTCTCTAATATCACATTACATTATTACGACCACAAAAAAAGATAATCGTAGATCATGGCAGATAATCTCCAGTTGTCTTTTTTTTCCTCACACTGATGTTTTTGCATGCATTATTTATAACGCTAACTTGTTTTGTTTAGCATTAGTAGTGTTTAGTATTGCCCATTATGCTTATACACTCACTGGCCACTTTATTAGGTACACCTTGCTAATACTGGGTTGGACCCCCTTTTGCCTTCAGAACTGCCTTA
>JABJVR010000103.1:10062826-10092373 GCA_025773905.1 Chitala chitala | reverse complement strand
TTTTTATTGGTTTTCCTTCCACCTCTTCCCCGTCTCACATTCTTTTCCCCTGGGTTTGTTATTGAGGTTGTTTCACTGGCCCTCTCTGTCTTTCTGGCGTCCCCCCCCCCCCCCCCCCAAGGTGCAGCCTACTGTCAGTTTATGGACATGCTCTTCCCAGGAAGCGTGCCACTAAAGAAAGTCAAATTCCAGGCCAAACTGGAGCATGAATTTATTCACAATTACAAAATCCTCCAAGCCGGCTTTAAAAAAATGGGTGTTGATAAGGTTGGTATCCTGCGGTGGCGGTGGTGGTGGTGGTGGTATTATTGTTGTTGTTGTTAGCAGTAGTAGTAGATTTATGTATTCATTTCTTTCGTTTTGTTTTACTTATTGTGCAGCCGTATGTTTTGTTCTGATTGCGTGGGCAGTGGTAGTAGTCATTTCAGTAATGGCATATTTGTTACCAGACCAATGGTTTTCAGTAGTAAGGAATGGGGTTTTTTTTTTTTTTTTTGACAGAATTGTTGACATCTCTTGTTACACTGTTTTCACTAAAAGTTTGACTCCTGACTGGATATATACATTTTGTCGTCTCCTTTTAGAAAGTGTAAACTCCATCAAAGTAACGAACCAGAAGAGGTCATTAAATTGATTTGCTTTGGTATTTTATACTAGGAGGTCAAAACAGCGAGTTTTTTTGAAGGGTCGGGGGGATGATCCATTGTTTTTGAATTGTTAAGTTTTATGTTTGGATTATAAAATTAATAATTAGCGAAGAGATTAGTTTTGAGTAAATTCTCCACATCACTCTTTATTCTTGCACCAATCCCAGACTGTCCCAGTGGACAAGCTGATAAAGGGAAAATTTCAAGACAATTTTGAGTTTGTCCAGTGGTTTAAGAAGTTCTTTGATGCCAACTATGATGGGAAGGAATATGACCCTGTGGAGGCTCGTAAGGGGCAGGAGAGTGGGCCAGCCCAGAGTCCAGTGGCACCTACAGCAGCCAGGCCCAAGAGGGTCACCAGCGCTGGAAGCTCAGGTAAGACTGAGAGGTGCCCGGGCATGCATGTCACCTGAAAGTGCCCACCAGAGAAACAGGTGCATCCTTGCCTACAGGGCAGTTGGCATCATTTGTTTGGTAGCACAATTACTTTCTGGGAATACTGGAAGGTCATACATCTTTGAGTCTGAGAAATCCTGGGACTTGAACTTGCAATGCTCTGATCACACAACGAGGTTCTTATTATTCGCTGCCCAGTAACATTCTCTGCTCAGTTAGTGTCTTTGTAGAGATTGGATCTGGTGGGAGTCTTTGGGATGGACATGTCGAGGGAGACGGCTTGTTCATTTGTACATGTGTAAATATTCACTTGGAGAAATCTACAGAAAGCACAAACTCGTATTTTTAAAATCAATATCACATTGTTTGGGACTTAAATATAATTTACTCGTGAATAAAAGACTTGAAGCACCAGGACATAACATTGGTAAAACAATGACACATCAGTTATACACATCTTAATATGATGCACTGTGATACTTTTCAAAAATTGGAGCAAAGTTTGGCTAATTAATTCTTACATTCTTGAACAGTTTGAAAGATGGTAATTATAAAAAATTATTCCATTTGCACATATATATTCATCCATTTTACAACTGCTTATCTTAGTAGGGTCATGGGTGGCCTGGGACATGTCCCAGACAGGTTAGGGCACAAAGCAGGGTGCATGCTGGTCAGGGCACCAACTCATCACAAGTGCATAATATTTCCAACCTACTTTAGTTCTCACCTTTTGGTATCCATACCAAAAAATTTGCCTGTGTGTATACACGCACACACATACTTATGCAGATCTGTATCATCACAGCTGTACTGTTTGGTGCCTTAAGCCCCCTTCCTTCCCCCAGTTACTTAGTGATACTTCTGCATTTATCACAGAGGATGGCATCTCTTCCAGCACAGCAACGAAACCAGCTGCCAGGATCGGTACAGTTCCCCACTGTTGGTGATGCTGGGGTTTAGCTGGCAGTGCATGTAGAGCTGTGCTGTTGGGGGAGGGGGAGGTGAACAGAGGTCACTTTCACAGGTGTCATTCTTACCATGGGGAGACATGAGGAACATGGAGCTGCAATTCAGCCGCTCCCCCCCCCCCCAAAATAACCACCTTCTGCACCTTTCTCAACCTTGTATAGCAACTTGGCAAATGGGTGGGTGCTAACAGAAGAGTATATGTGCACATACACCAATAATAGGCTTCCTCTATGATCTCTGTGGATGGGAGTCATCACTTCAGTAGTAAGGTCACTGGCCATTATGGAAGAATTTTAGAATTTAAGTAAGGCCTTATTTTTTCTTCTTTCTCTCCCTCTGCTTCTTCTACTGTGTTGTGTATATATTTGTCTTGGATTGTTTCAGTTATTGATTCAGGAGGTAAGCCTGAAAAACAGGTCAGGCTCACCTTTTATAACCTGTCTAGTGAATCCAGGTTTGCATAAGGATGTGGTGTTCGTCAATGTCTCTGTGCGAGTCTGTGCCGCCCTTTGTTCTGGGTCACCATGGTGACCTGCCTCTTTCCATGCCAGCTCCACAGCGTGTAGCGGCGGCTGCCAAAACCTCCTCCAAGACAGAAGTTGTGAGTTCAGCACAGAGGCAGGGGACAGTGTGTGGAGAAGAAGAGAAGAACAAGCTCCTCCAGGAGGTATGCATCCACACATGCGCTCACACACACGCATGCCATGTTATACAGTGTTGCACTGCTATACCTCACATTGCCTGAACACTGAGCGCCAAAAATCTGAATTTCTCCTGGGGTTCAACAACGGTGTTTATCCAGTTAGTTACCAATAGTTTCTATTGGCATGTGTTTTTAAACATGTGCAGTCTTCAGATGACATCTATACCTCAAACAAAAACTTTCTGAGCCAGGTGTCCACGCTGAAGACCACCGTCCAGGACCTGGAGAAAGAGCGCGACTTCTACTTTGGCAAGCTGAGGAACATTGAGCTCATCTGTCAGGAGAAGGAGGGGGAGAACGACCTGACGCTGCAGAGAATCGTGGACATCCTGTATGCAACAGACGTGAGTGCAGGGGCGCGTGTAGTCTGTGACTGCAGCGCTGTGGTCGTGTAAAGGATATCGCTGACGGTCACTTTGTCACCGTCGGTTTTTAAAAACCACCCGCGTACATTCAGGATGTGCTCACAAAATTCTCATGTAAAGCCACGTTGCTGTTCTTATGTTATGGTGTATGTCACAGATGGGAGATCGATGAGAAAGAGGATAAATGTGGAATGGAATGTAGTATGAGTGCAGTTGGCTGTAGGAGTTCATTGGACATTAGTGCAGAAGGCCCTGTTAGGAGGAATGTAATGGAAAACCTTGGCTTTTTGATTAATTGAATGCTCCAGTTAACACTTTGTTTTTGTATAGGATGGATTTGTCATACCAGACGCAGTGTCTGGGGAACCGGAGGAGTTTTAGATGGAATTGTGAATGGTCATCACTGGATAAACACTTTACCTGTGTGTACCTCCCTCACGAGTCCCATCCAATCACAGCCCATGGAATCGTCAGTCCGCTTGACCCCTCTGTGTACCAAGTTCTGGACACCAGTAAACCCGTCCAATCACATCATCTGGGGGGAGTGGGGGGGAAGAGAAAAAAGGCAGCTCCCTGTGGCGACAAGCCAGGAAGCTATGCCCTGTGTGCTGGAATTTGGCATTCAGTCGGGTACAGCCATGCCCTCCTGAGCCAGGACTGAATGCCAGCACCTCCCCTCCCCCTTCAGCGACACCTCCCTTTATCAGAAAGTGATTGGAGATTTTTGCAGATGAAGTCTTGCACCTCATCTGCTCACTGAAGAAGACGTCAATGCCTGAGGCCTGTTTAGTCTCTTTTTTTTTTTTTGCCTATTTAATGTGGAGAAGTAGCATTTTGTAAAATTATGAACTCCAAAACCATCTTTTAAAGATTTATTAATATCGTTACTGTTGTTTCTAACTGAATGTGTTTCATTGAGCTTGAAGTTTTTCAGATGTTTTTGTCAGATCTAAATAGTTTATTCTTCTACTTTACAGGCCAGTTTGTCTTCCCCTGTAGAGGTTTTTGCTATTTGTTCCTGTTTCTCTCTGTCTGTGGGCAGAGACTGTCTTTGTGGGGATTCTTTCCCTTAGTAAGTTGCACTGTGAATATGAAGCTGATCAAAGTGGCTTGTTGAGGCTTTTTTCATAGATTAATATGTAAATGTGTTGGCTGGTTGTGAAACACACTTGTCATTTTGAGTCTCTCTGCACTTTGACCGACACAGAGCACACTTTTGGCCCGTACATGCCGTGAAGAGAGTCTTCTCATATTAGTTAGTTAGCCTTGCTTGGGTAACAGGTGAAAAATACCCGATGGCAAGAAAAGTAGAATCTGCTGTCTCACTAAATACTGTGACTGAGATTTAACTTGAATTAAATTTTGCTTATGATTAATAATAATTCTTCAGTTTCTCATTTTTTAGTACATATGTTTCTGTGTGAACTGTGCAAACGAATGTACAGGTATTGACAAAGCTGTGGATACCTGTTTTCTACTTTCTGTCCAAACCATTACATAACTCCAAACTATTACGTTTTGAATCTTTAAGTATTCGGTCCCATTTACTAGGTCTTGCATTCATTTTTTCCCCCCAAGACCAGTCTTGATGTTCTAACCTGTCTTGACCTGCACCTCTAAAGGTTTTAGTTAGTCAGACATGTAAGCATTTAGTCTTTCCTTTTTCTGCTTGCATGAGTAGAGTATAGTGCTTCTGGTTTGTTTGCAGTTGTTGTTGAGTCAAGCACAAAACTTTGCACAGAACAAAAATGGTTTACAAAAATGGTAAATGGGTCTGTTTCCCTATAGAACAATTAAAAATGGGGAAAATGTATCTAAATAAAACCATAACCACTTGTCTGCGTTTTGTTTGTATGTGCTGTTCAGCCTGTTTTGAAGTTCTTCACAACCATGCTGCTTTTTTTACCCACCTGACGCCACCAGCACCGGAAGTGTACATAGTTGCACATGATTAGTCTCTCTGCACTTCCTTTTTTGGTTACACGCTGAGGAAGTGAATGTAGAAGAAATGTAGTGCTTTCTGTGAAGGGGGGAGGGGTGAGACACTGAATATCTAATCACTTCCTTTTAAGTTAAAGCAACTGTTAAAATGCAAACTACCTGACTCATATGCTAAAATGTATCTTTTACAAATGCACAAGGAAAGTCAACCTATTCAGGAACTGTTGGTGATGCTTTTGGATCAGGCAGATATATTGTCTCTTTGCTGTTCCTCTCCTCACGTGTCTGCTTGCTGCCCGCTCTGCTTGGCAGATGAGCAGAACGCTGTGCTAGAGTCACTTTGTTGTATCATGGATAGGGCCTACACCCTTGTATTACACCTGTACTGTATAATGTGAGAACACCCTTATATCACTCCCGTACTCTATAATGAGGAAATATTAGCAATATATTAAAAATGTAGGCTTCATGTATATGATTATCATTATTTCATGCAACTCCACACCAGAGAAAGAACCGTGATGTTTGTGACTGATTTCTGTCCTCTCTCTACCTTTATATTTGGTCAAGTCTGGATAACTGAAGCACTCAGCTCTTACAGGGAAAGGTCAGTTTCATCAGCCAGAAATGTATGACTGAACAGTGGTGGTTGGCTATAAATTCCATGTAGCAATTCACACAGTAAGATTTAAAGTTTCCTTATATTATTTGTGTTATTGATCTCGGGTGATGTGTGTGTATATTTTTTAAGGAAAAAGTCAAGAGTATCCAGTGTGGAAGTTAAATCATTGAAGCTGTAATACCTCAGGCTGAGTTTAAATGCAAGGCCTTCTCAAATCCTGTTGGTGTTACATCTTGGTGTCTATCGCCATTATATATCAATGGGCATCTCTTCTCAAATGGCTGTGGCTTTTTTAACAATTTCCTTGCGTTTGAAAAAATGCCTATTCCTGTTTGTCATTAATTCCACTCCTGTTTTCATGCTGCCAAACACAGCCAGGTAATGTGAAGGCCCTGGCAGGTGAGACGTTTAACCAGTGGCAAGTGAAAAAGGAGGACAGGTATCAGCATCCAAAACAGATTAAACGCTTGTTTGAAGAGGCAGACATAGATGGTGGAGGAGGCAGGTTACCCTCATGGTATAATTTTTACTAAAACCCGTTTTTATGACAACCGAGTGGGCGGTAACGGCTGCATATCTGCTGCGTACAAACAAGCCAGTTAGTCTTACAGACAGCGCATTTCCTACACAAACATTTCCGTATGTTTTTGGGCCTCGTTTTTCATTTCTTTGACCTCGTTCTTACTTCCAGCACTAGAAAAGGATGAGTTTCGAGAGGCCATGAAAAAAGTCATGGCCAATGTGGATGACAAGGAGATTGACATAACCTTTATCAAGGTGGACATCAACTGTGGCGGCACTGTAGACTGGGTGGGTGAGTGAGCACGGCCTGCCACGTTTGTTCTCTCAATGCCAAGTGTGAATTTGGTGTTTGGCTCCCTGGGGGTCACGTCTGTTATCAGAGTAACGAGCTCCAGGTTCCAATGTGTCACTTTTGGGTTTCTCCTTTACACGCTGCTTCTTTCTGCATCCCCCTGTTACAAGTCATACAGGTACGTGGGCTACCGAACATGAGCACGACCCCAGGTGTGCAAATAACTGCACAATCTTCAAGCGGTACACACACTACAGCTCATATGCACACGTTTTTGACAGTCTTTCAATCTGTCATCCAAGGGCTACTAGCAGGCTGCTAGCGTCTTCATAACCTCATTCCACTGGTGTCATGGGAGTGCATGCTTTGCATCCTTAAATGGCCAGCCAATCAGTGGAGTGCTGGAGATATCACTGCCATGCATTCAGTGCCTGCACTGGAGTACTTTAAGTGGGAGCTTTAATGGTCCTAAAGGGAGGGAGGAAAAGTCATGTGGTCTTTAGTCTTCAAACATTGCATGGTTTTTATTTTGCAATTTTCATGCGTTGTATCTATTTTTTGTTTCTGTGGAGGAAGAATTCTTCACTTACATGGTATTAGAAAGAAGGAGAAAGTCGCTCTTTCAGAAGCAAAACAGACAGCAGTTTTTCCCCAATCCTCTGAGGGTTATTCTAGAGTAAGTAGAGCAGTCTGAGTGGGTACGTACATCTCAGTCATACATTCACCTGATAGCAGTGTTGGCTGCTCTTTACTGTGTCACACTATATAGTTCTAGATGACCCCACTTTAAATTAACCTCAGCTCTTTAGGTTAGCGTAGATCATCCCAGTCTAAGTCCATATTTAGCATAAAGCTCGGAATGTATTTTTGTTCTTGTGAGTCTTCTATGACTGTAACTTCATATCCTGCGTTTAGAGTTCTGATTCCCTGACCTATTGTAGTGACTGAATGGGGTCTGGATCCTCTTCCCTAGTATGTTGTGTGCCTGGCAGTAATGTGGGTTCAATTCGGTATCCCTGTTGCAGCTGCAAATCTCATCATGCTAATACAAACTGATCATAGCAAATTTAAAAAGTCACTGTCCATAATCAAATGTAATGTGCTTTTTCTGTAACACTGAGCATTGGGGTAGTGTGTTAGGCTGGCAGGTCGTGTGGTTGTCTCACACCTTGAGGGTCATGGATTGGACTCAATAACACAAACAGATGGACAGCTGGCAGTTTTCTGCCTCGGCGACACTGCGGGCTCCATCTTCATCGTCGTCTTGCTGCAGGTGTACCAGTGTGGGCTTTTCAACAGTAGTGCCTTCAGGAGAATAGGTGACCTCACTCTACAGTCACACATGTGTCCACAGGCCCAAACAGCACTTTTCAACAAAGTCTTTACTGCAGTAAATTGAAACATAAATGGAAAAATGAATCAGAGCAGCACTGCGATGTCCCAGATGGAAGGCTACTCGGCACCTGTGAGCCACATTGTGGTGAATGGCAGGAGCAGCAAGATTATCAGCGTCTCCAATGACAAGGTATTTCCTCTATACCCATGTGACTCTCCAAAGCCGGTGGGTGCGGTACACAAACATCTCACCGAGGTCGAAGGAAGCCTGTCCCATTTCTGTAACAAAATGTGTTTTTGTCCATGTTTACATACAATCTACACCAAGGTGACATCCCATGGCGAATGTTTTAATGCTGTGTTCTAGTGTGTTGACCACAGGTGGTAGTCATCGCTTTCGTACAATCTATAATGAGTGTTTTGAATTTTGAAAATGATACATTGCGCATGAGAAAACAACCTACCATATACACAGTATTTAAGGAAAATCATTTTAAGTATGGTTCAGTCCATTTGCTTTACTAAATGTTAATCATTTAATCCATCTTTCCATTCTCTATACCGCTTGTCCCAGTCAAGCGGGTGAGCTGCACAAGTTCAGGTTCAGGTTACCCTAATCTTACAAACACAACATGAATTGTGTCTTACACCTGCAACCTTGACTGTAATCAGGTAACTTGTAACTCTACATCCACCTCCTCAAATTTTTTGCGGTTTTAGAAATTTAAGTCACAGATGAATACTGTCCAACTTCAATTACGATTACATTAGGTGTTTGTAAACTTCGCCCTCAAACTTCCTTTAGGTGGTGAGCGGTTGTCATGGAGGGAAGATCTGTGTGTGGGACATCTTGACTGCAAAAAAGTGATGCAGTTCCAGACTTCCCCAGGGAATCTGGTGGTGCTAACCAGCATGGTGTTTGATAAACCCAAATGCTGCCTCATCACTGGTTCCAGGGATGGCAGGGTACGCTTCTGGAATTTTAACAATGAATTGCTGTTAATGGCGCTCCCCCTGCTGGACAGAAATGAGGTTGCATTTACCTTGTATTTTCATGCATTACATTTCTGGTACAAAATGAACATTGCAATGCATGAGAAACAGTACTGCTAGGAATACAACAGCACTGACCTTTCAGTTATGTTGTCAAAATTTTTTCACTGTGGTATTACCTAAAGTGACAGGTGTACCAAATTAATATTCTATGCAAATGTTTGTAAGATTTCTTCATTGCCGTATCACATGCCAGGTGATTGTGAATGTTAATCATAATGTAACTGATTTAATCTTGACTTAATCATGTGTACTTTGTACTTTGGTTACCCATCATTCTACTCAAGGTGATGCCAAATGCCTTAGTTTGTGTGCCGCTCTGCTGCAGGACACGCTACATGGCTGTCAAGGCCTTGTGACTCCAGTGACCACAATCACCACAGCATCTCCAACCAAACTGAATGGTGTCACTTTAGTCGCTGGTGCCGCCAACTGTGCTGCTGGTAAGGCAATGCGAGGACCGGCAACGATTCCACACTGTGGGACAAAAATGAGCAAGACGTGCAGACGAGCTGAAGCAGTCTCGGATGGCAGTACTGCAGGTGACCATTGACTCCACCGACTAGCTGCTGTTCACTGCTGACAACGTGGGAGACATCCCGGTGAGCAGGATGTCGAACCATGTTGGTGCTGATAGCGTTTAGGGCTGTTTACGTGAATAGTGTGAATTTTGATGTTCATACAATGTTTTTGTCACTGTGACCAAGCATGTCAGCGATGGTAGTGAGGATGTCCACGAAATAGTTCCTCCCCTCACCACCCTACTTTCCTGATGTAGGACAGAGAATTACTGCTGCCCCTTGAGAGAAAGCAGGAGTGGGAAGGGCTCAAGGAGAACCGGCTGTCCAAATTCATACCGTCCTACTCTAGGCTGGAAGGCTCCCAGACAGAAGTCAGAAACAGACTATCCTAATGCTTTTGGTCACTGTATCTTTAACAATGATACTTACACTGGTTTGCACTAAGCATACAGCGTAAACTCCCTCCCTCCTTCTTGCCACCCAGTTCCTTGATGGACAGAAGTGTCACACTTATCCCTCCACCACTACTTAGCTCTTGGCGGGGTCACGTCAACACTATTAACCACCTGGAGTATGTGGACAGGTTCCACCTCATTGTCACTTCCAGCCTTGACTGCGAAATTCAGCTGTGGATGACTGCAGGACGCTACATAGGCGAGTCACGTTATAATAGGTTACACAGGGAAACGAGCAAATTACATCTGTACTGGTACACAACAAAGGTGAAAAACATTTAGTCTGATTGGTAGAAAATCATGTATTTAATGCATAAAAGTATAATCTCTCAATTGAAGAACCGATTCAAAAGTTACATGCATGCACATTATTTATTAAGAAAACTTAAAATACGTCAGTCTTATACACAGATCAGCTGCTGTGTGTATTCCAGTAACTTTGCATCCATTCCTATATAACCATAAGAACAGTTTGACACTATTCTTCACTGCCAGGTTCTAAAACCCTCTATAGGGTGGTCAGGCGACTCCTAGGTTTTAACTTACAGGTACATTAGGACAGGCAGTATGGTCTTTGACCTGAGAAGAGTGGGGTCTTTCCAGACACTCAAAGTGCTCAGTGAAGGGAAGTGCCCACAACGGAGGTTAGTGAAAGGGGAGAAAGTACTGCAAAGATGGCCCTTCCTTTTGAATTTGACACTTGGAGAACCTGGTCATTTTATGTGGTCATTGAGTGCTGATTTTTACTGAAGTG
This sequence comes from Chitala chitala, assembly GCA_025773905.1. Lineage (NCBI taxonomy): Eukaryota > Metazoa > Chordata > Actinopteri > Osteoglossiformes > Notopteridae > Chitala > Chitala chitala. The sequence continues at coordinate 10,081,795 of JABJVR010000103.1, read as the reverse complement.
ATTGGGACTCTACACTTTACTCCTTAAATTAGATTCAGCTGGGTGAAAAGCGAAACGTGTTGGCCAGTGGACTTGGAGAGTGGTGAGCTGACCTGGGGCCTCCTGCTGCTTTGCAGTTGTGTTCATCAGATTTTATGGCAGTACCACCAACAGAGAGCCATTGCCTGGCAGACCAGAGTTCATCCGGTTCGCCCAAGTTTTACTGACTGCAGCCCTATCGAGAAATCCCTGATGGAGTGGGAGGATGAAAAGCAGGTGTATAATGTTCCTGGGGTCTGCAGGGTTACGGCCACACACTGACAGGAAATGGTGCACATGAAAAATTACGAAGTAAGGAGAGTTACTGAACAGGCACTGCATACTCATGTATGCATACACACGTCAGGCCAGCCTGCTGTTACTTCAGTAGTTCTGAATCCATCATGTAACTGTAAACAGGAAAAGGTTCCTATACTCAGTATTGCGCAGACTGACAAAAGAGTGACGCTCTGCATTTAGAACCACATATATCCCATCCCTGCAGACCAGCAAAATTGTGGGCCGCTCATACAGGCTGAAGGTGAGGCACTAGTTACCATGCCTCCACCTGCACTCCAGCTTAAGTGACCAGGTGAGTAAGCTGCCTGGCCAAGAAGACACGCCATGCTTCAGCTTCCCCAAGTAAAGAGAAGAGCTGCTTTTGCACTGACAGCAGAATAGGCAAGGATGCAAAAAGCTATATAGGATCTTTAATGTTTCTCTTTCTGTAGATGGGGGGAAAAAAAAGTAATAAACAATGGGGTTGTAATGACAGCACTGTAGTATACATATTAAGAATTCAAAAACAAATAATAGAACCTGGTGCCATTCCATTGTTTGCATTCATGAGTTTCCAGCTATGGATAACATAAAATTTGCTTGACAGACAGTAGTACTGTTTGTTTAAATTGCCCATATGCTTTTATCCATCTTGTATCTGATCAGAGGAAAAAAGTAACCAAGACAGCACTATGCACTCCCTTAAGGTCAAACTGTCACTGTCCACACAGCACCGAGTCTAGCGTCCTCGTTTTCTCTGCATGTTTACAGACCCTTGTGTATAGCTTCATGCCCTTAAGCAGCCATCAGCCCATTGTGCGACCACTGAAGAAGCCTCTGGGAGAAATATTCACACAGGCGCATGATTTTTGGCAAGGCGAGATACAGCAGCAACCAGGGATCAACTTCACAGCCTTGCCCAGCTCCACACGCAGGCAGTTCAAGGCCAGTACCCTCTCATAGGTCAACTGTAACATCATGCAGGTCAGCTGATGCCGAGCAGAAGCACAGTGGCCAGTGCATTGATCGTTACACTCTGCTCATTTGTGTTTGCATGTTGACGTCAGTTTCACTTAACATTTGTAAATAACAGCAAAAATTCTCATACCTCAGCGACCGGACTTTTCACACCCAGCAACAAGCTCCACGTAAACAATGTATTTGTTCACAGCTCATGTCTGTAGTTGTGTCCATCACTGATGTGTAAAACCAAGCAGATGTGAAGGCATTTAGGAAGAGGCAGCCTCCTTCTCCCAAGGTTTTGGCTTCCGGCTCATTTGGGAGGCAGTAGGTGGCTGGTCACAAGGTTGGATTTCCAGCTTCTGCAGTCCTGGAATTTCCTCACCTGCCTGTATCAGTCTAAAAACCTCTGCGAAGGACAGTGGTGCGGTTGACCCCGAACCTGCGACTGGCTCGAGGGGCGGTGACGTGGCCTGGGGCACTGTGCTCCCTTCCAGGAGGCATGTGGACGTTGCCTCCAGTACGTTCCCTTTTTCAACCATGTGTTCGTCACTTTTAATAACTGATGGGCAGCATTTTTCGTCTGGTTCAAGAACGCAGGCTTTATCTGGCATCTTAGATGGAGATGCAAACGAAGAAGACCACTCTTGGTAGCCCTCAAAGGTGATTGGTTCAACAAACCTAAACGTAGAAAGACGACAAGTTTCTAACATACGACGTAGATTTTCTGCACGAAAATAATTACAGCTTTAACAGATTATTGTAAGACACGACAGTTAGCCTAGGTAAAGTTCACAGATATGTTTCACTCATTAACGTTGCCCGAAATAAACACAAATAGCTCATTGTTAACATTACGTATGCTTTCTGACAAGTTTATCAAGTTAAATAATACAAATGATAACACAAATGTGGCTACATACTTGTTGTAAAAGAATATTTTCAACTTGAGCATTTTTTCTGGATTTTTCTCATCTATGCGAAGAGTTTCTACACCTCTTAAGAAATTCGGATCTTTCTCGAAATCGTACAATCGGAATCGAGTATAAACACACTCCATTGGCATAACACACTACCACAATGTAAGTGTAGTGCGTTAATATAAATAGGATTTAACTAACTCTACGTTGTCAAAAAGGTGCAGTTTAACAAAATTTTAACTCGTGCAAAAAATAAATGGTTTTGTCATGTTAACTGCACTCGTTCACCTCCTGCCGAGAGATTAGACACAGCCAATGCGTATTGCTCAACTATCATACCCTTTTGTACAGTCCTTTATTACAGAAACTTTATTACAGCTTTTGTCAAATTCCAATCCTGAGCGCTGATAACTGATTTAAAAAAATAATATGTCACTCCCTTTCCTGGTATATCGTCCTACAGGACAGTTCTTTCTTTGCACCTACTGGCGCACTGAAATAACACATGGCTACAGTGCCCATGGAGATCATACAGCTATATAACGCATTTTATGTTAACGATTGTACCGATTTCAGTTTTTCTGACAACAGAACTCAAACTCTACTCAAAGAAAAGTGTAGGAAAGCGGGACCTAGTGAAATAAAGGCAGCCTTAAGTTGACTTCTGCCCTCTAGTGGACAGATAAAGTAGGACGAATGCTGAGACTGCAACAAGTTTGTAAAAAGCGGAACATAGAAATCTTCATTCATTGTCTTAACCGCCTAGTCCTGGTGAGGATCGCAGGGAAGCCTGGAGCCCATCCTAGAGCACACCGCCAACCCACCTAACCTGCATGTCTTTGGACTGTGGGAGGAAACCAGAGCACCTGAAGGAAACCCACCAAGCACAGGGAGAACATGCAAACTCCACACACAGAGACCCAAGGCAGGAATCAAACCCCAGGCCCAGAGGTGCGAGGCGACACTGCCAACCATCACGCCACCATGCTGCTCACATACAAATCTTAATATTTAAATAAATAAAAATGAAAGCAAAACGGTATTTAAGTGGATATACATAGCATATGTATAGGAAATCTTGTCCCAAAGTCAGATGGTGCCAGAATATTGGACCTAGTGTTGTTAGAATCTGGTATTTCCTTCGGAGGATGTTCATTATGCTTAACCCTGGCCAGTTTCACCAAAGAGAGGAATAGGTCTTCTGTCTCACATGAGGCCGTTGTTTAGTGCTGCGCTGTCAGAATTGACCTGAAAATCCAGTTCTTCAGTTAGTCTCATGCTGCAGCTCCAGCTACACTGTAGTGGAGGAGTTGCATATGTGTAGTTAGTGCAGTAATGGCTACTGGTCAATAACATTGTGTGTGGTGAACTGACTGGAGTTGCCCTCAGGATTTCCTGAGCCTTCGCAGCTGTTTCCTTTAGCTTGGGGTCAGGCTAAAGGTTAACAGGAAAAGCCAGTCTGTTTTGCCTTCTACCCTACAACCTACCTCATTATGTCTCTGACTTAATTGCATAATTGTCCAGAGAACCTTGAACACCCAAGGGGGTTAGTGTAATGGAAGGGGGAGGGTGATGAGATAGTGATGCAGGGGTCAGTCCGAAATCTGTGGGACCCATGGGTTTATGTGGCAGTCTGGAATTTGTTGAGGAGAATACTAAGGTTGACTCTGTCAGATGGAGGTCAAAATGGATACAAACAACAGTTTCTTTCTTTGTTGCAGCCATGTGAGGCCTTATCTTTTGTTACAGGCTAATGGTATAATTAGGTCTAATCATTACATATGACAAAGTTTCTATTGATTTTTTTTTTTTTGCTTAACAGTGGTGAAAATGAGTATGTTAAAATTGCCTTAATAAATTATCTCACTGTCTTTGTGTGTGCGTGCGTGCGTGCGTGTGTGTCTTTTTGGGTTGGTGACTGAGTTTCAGGCCATGTTAGGTCAGCTGAGTGCAATAATACTAATAATAATAATATATATCCTTCACAGTACTGCAAAAACTGAGGCCTTTAAAACTTAATGAACTATAACAAAACTGAAACGAACAGAACACAGAGAGTGCTGCTGCTTCCTTGATAGCCTCTTTCTGCTGCTCTTTTGACCTGCCTGAGGTTGTTATGCTGAACTCACAGACTGAAAACCGAAACTCTGGGATCGTGTTTTTTTTTTTTTGTGGTAAATAATGAAAATGCCAAGTGGGACATGTATTGGAGTAAAACTAGGCATTTTATTTAAGAAAAGCAGTGGAGTAATCATGGACAGAAATTTTTAAACTCAAGTAAAGTACAGATATTCACCAAAAATACTTATTACTAAGTACTAGTAATTGATTTTTTTGTAATTAATTAATTAATAGCAATAATGTAGTACTATTACTTAATTACATTACACCACTGTATCTGAACCATTATATGATACGTAAGTAAACAGGATGCATGGTGAACAAGGGTAATGATTCATGCCCTTTCAAATATTGGAGGGGGTTCAACACATGTTCTCTATGTCTCTCCAAAGTCTATATCTATGTTGCTGTAATATTATAAGCTTTATGCATGAGGCCTCTGTCATCTGTCTCTGTGCTTCTTGTTAATGGAATGTTAAATTTAATTCATTAACGGTCACATGCCGATACTGCAAAAAAAATTTAATCTCTTTCTGTTTGTTTAGGTGGGGAATTTTGATTATCAGAATTAAGGCTAATTCCAGTATTGTTGTTAATCCCAGGACCACATACGACTCCTGCGTCAGGGATCACCTGTTGTCCAGAGGGATTATGTGCTTCCCATTTGCTCAGACACAGCTCACTTCAAGGCAAAAACAATTAATCTATGCACACTGGTCTTTAGACGACTCGTGTCATTTCAGATGTACAGCCTGTTTTCTTTTTTAATTTTAGCCATACACTTTTCAGGAATATTCTGCAGAATCACACAAATAATGTGGACATCACTGTAAAAATTGATTGATTTGGATTCGGGTGTTACATTCTTTTCTTTTTATGTAAAATTTTTGTAAGCTTCTGGTTTTGTGTGTGTGTGTATGTGTGTGTGTGTGTGTGTGTGTGTGTGTATGTGCGTGCATGCGTGCGCACGTGCACATGGATGTGTGTGTGTGTGTTTGTGTGTGCTTACATGCACGTGTGTGTGTGTGTGTGTGTGTGTGTGTGTCATCTCCATCAGTGGTATTAATCTTTCAGACGTCTTATAGGAGTGTTACACTTGCTCCACCCTCAGCTTCACGCAAATCACTCCACCATCTGTCCTTGGCTGACTGATCCCTGCTGATCCCTCAATCTGCGCTCAGAGGTACGAATCCCCTGAGTGCAGGTTCCGAGGTTCCATAACTTCAGGCATCTGGAGCCACTGCCAGGCACCGCTGTGCTCCAGACACCCAGTGCAATGAGTCTCTCAGCTGCCCAGTCAGTCACATATACAGTAATTAAGTAGTCAAATCTATTTGGCATAGTGTCTATGAAACTGCCTCAATAGGCTCTATAGAAACGGTATAGAAGAAGTAGCAATAAAACAGCAAATGCCAAATTAAATATGCCAAATTAAATAATTTTAAATTATTGAAGTTTTAATCTATCGAGTTGTTGAATGGGTACTGTGTATAATTTTCTAGCAGTGGTTATATACAAATGGAACTAAACAAAATGTGTAACACAATTGTATAGAGTTTAGATGACTAACCCCTGAAGGTAACTTAGGTAAAGCAGAAGATTGAGCAGTGCATTGTATTGTATTGCACAGGCTTAATTAAAAACAGGATATCTTGATGGCAAAGTGAAATTACAAAGTTCCTAAGATGTTTGTAATATTCACCAAAAAACGTTATTATTTTCAGTCCGTCAGTCATCGCCGTGCAGCATGTGGAACGGTTTCCTCTCCTCTCAGCACTGAGTCGGCTGACAGCTATAAGAGTAACGGCCACATGGCTAATTACATCTGACATACATACGTTTTGTGCAAATTGGCTATGCGCTGCATTAAGATGCTGGACCCTCTTCTTACAGGGCCGAGACCACTTCACCGTGTTTGTGCTCATTTATGAAATTTCAGAAAAATTACTGATTCCATTTGTAAACAATGGCCTCCTAAACACAGCGACCTGCACAGCTAACTACAGTTTTGCCTTTAGTGCCACTTCAGCTGGTCTCCACTTTCTGCTTTTTCCTCATTCTCTTCCTTTTGGAGGAAAGAAGGGTAAGATACATCATTTTCATACCAACAGCTCAGCACGTGCACAACCTGACAGGAGCAAGGTGTTATCACACAAAGCGCTTGCTTGTGAGATCCTTGGACTGGAGGAAAATATGGCACAGAACTGCTAGCCAAGAACTTGCATAGGTACATATTGACTAATTAGTGTTATAGACATAGTGCATAGGGCAGTTTTATGCATATATTACATGATAGCTACATATACAATATGTGTAGTGTTGTTAATATTTAATAATGTCAATATTGATTGGCTATAAATATATGCTGACATAGGCAGACACTGAAACTGAAGAATTTAATTGCTTTCTCTGTTGAGTGTGTATTGCGCCGTGCTTGCTGTATCGTGTAAAATTTGAAACCACGAGAATGATTGCCGGTCCCAGTCACTGGGGGATATCATTGATGTAAAGGGCTGGTCTAGTAATTCTATATCTATGGCAGCACATTACACTGGGCAGTCTATGGAAAGAAAGGCTGGGACCTAAAAAAGGACGTAGCTTGTTTTGTTTGGGTTCAGCAAATTCGTTGCATTTCTTTTCTACATACAGTAAAGCTATTTGTATAATACAGTGACTGATTTGATGGTTTGGATGTCCACTAAAATACTTTCTCCTTGGTTTATTTTAGTCAGTGAAGATTCTGACATTGTTTATGGAATACATTGCCAGTGTTTTGGGTGACCTTTTCACTCCAACTACTTTCTGTGAAATCTACTAATCTGTGGCCTGTGTGAAGACACGCAAAGATTAACACATGATATGCATCATTGACCCTTGTTATTGTCAATACTAATAATTTTATATAACTTAAATTGAGATGTTATCCGAATTTGGATAATACCAGTTAATACACCCAAGTACAATTAATGGTTGAGATTTTTATGGTGTTCTGTTACTGTATGTACTGATAGCCACATGCTACAAATGATGTTGACATCTCCTGGTTTAAAAGAGCTTTCCTTTATTTGCAGTTAAAATTGGAATAAAGTAAAATGTCACTGGACGCAGGGGCTTTGCTTTGCAGCCGTCATACGAGGAGCAGTGACCACGCCCCCTTTTTGAGTGCAGATTGACCTGGTGAACAGTAGACAGCCCTGATCTGAAAGGTCAGTGTGGACATGACAGCTGACAGGCATATGGCCAGCGTGGCGTTAGATGAGACTTGAGTGGAGATCACTGCAAACACAGCATTACCATGGGACAGGAAGCCACACTCCGTGGGCTGTTCACTGTGAATTCAGGACTGCTGCTTTTCATTTTGAACAAAGCTGGCACAGGTGTGACTATGTATGTTTGTTTGTGACAGTATAGGCAGGCTTTATTCTATATGCATTATTCATTTGGTTCATCAATATACATAATTTTCTTTAGCTCGGATTTTTTGCGATCATGAATTGAATGAATGAAGTATGTATGCGTTCCAGGAGACAGCTCTGTCTCTCCCTGTGCATTTATTATCAAATGCAACAAACAATTTTTGAATCTGAAACACTCACAGCTGCATCCAGTGAGAAATAATCTTTTAGCGCTTAAGTTTAGACCACTTAAGGTAATTTGGTTCGCAACTGTGACAAACTCAACAGCAGATTATTCAGTCTGTCACCAACTAAATAAAAAACAATTAAAACACCATTCAGGCTTTCCAATCAGTATTTTGTATTACAGTACAGTATTTTGATTAGATAAATAATCACCAGGTTTTTTTCAGCCATTTACAGCATTACAAACTGTCACCAGTTTCAGCCTGAGAGGTTAATCTTCAGCTTCATCCACGGGGTGACGAGGGCCAGCTTTGTCATCTTCTCAGCTGGGTGGTTCAAAGGCAGCTGGACAGAGAGCCAGTCATCTAGGACTGTGGAAGAACTGGTGAGCTATCATTTACCCAACAAAGTGTTTGGGGTGCAGAGCTGCAGAAAAAGATCTGTTTTTGGGTTCTCCATAATGCATATTTGTCCTCATATGGGGAGAACCAATAACAGAAAGTTCTGCTTATCTACAACCTTGTAGATGAGTTTTAGATCTAAATATGCAATGGCATGAGGGTAAAGAACTGTGGCCTGTTTGCTTTTAGTACATAATCTGAAAGACTGGTTCTGAAGATCAGAATTCTGGTCCCCTCTGTAACACTTGTTCAGTTCATAGAGACCAGCTGAAGAGCCCGGTGCTCGAAGCAGTATTTGGGCCCCTTTCCTTTCACTTTTGGGTGGGTTCCTCCATTTCCTTGGCTGACATTATTCTGCAGGCAGACTCGACTGAGTGCAGCTTGCACTGCCCAGGAGGGTGACGCGAAGCTGTACACGAGGCTCGGGCAAAGCAGGAGGTCAGAGACTGGGAGGTGCAGTCGCAAGCCGCATCCTGCCGGAGGGAGGGGACAGGACCGGAGCGTCACTCAAAGCCATCCTACTTCCTCACACTTATACAAACACATTTTTTTCTGACCAATATTTAGCTTTGAGCATACAGGTTTTTGCACATTTTTGACTTTTTATTAGGTGTAATTAATCTTACTGATTTTAAAAGTGTGAAAGTTAATGGGAAGCACCCTTAACACTGACCATGGGAAAACATGATTCCCATTATAGTGTGATCAGAGCAGTATCAGATAAATTCCATGATGCTGATGCACAATTAACACATAATTGTGTAATTGTAATAAAAAATATATTTTGAGCTCACTTTTAAGAAACGTAGCAAATATCCCCAATGCAATGAATCCACAATAAGACGTTGGCTGTAACTAACGCTCAGAATAAATAGCTAAAAGGTCTAAACCCCAAAAATGTTCTAAGGGAAAACTGAAAAATACTGTTTCAAAGTAAAATTAAGTCCCTGAAGCAGTACTGGCCCTGTGAAAGGGGTCAGGTGAGTAGGCATTAAAGAGGTACCTCAGAACCACTTCCCTTCACGGTCCTGGTGCCTGCACTGGGGGTGCGACAGGTCTTAGCGTGCTCGCCCCTGGAGTTCTGCTTCATGAACCTCCTGTTGACGATCTTGCTGACTGTGTCAGTTTTGACCATCGTCGCCCCATGAGATGCGGGCTGCTCACCATCCGGCCAGGAGGATGGCGTTACCCTGGCCATCGACCTCATGCCCGCAGGGTTCGCCGTGTGCCCCCTGCCACACACATTACGGAAGAACTCTTGCACGATCCCATATTTGGGGGCGCTGCCCCCTTTGCCACCGCGCTTGGCTGTTGATGCCTCTTTTTTGGTGCTTTCTGGAGCATCTGGGTCTCCAGGTGAGTCTGCTCCTGAGCTCAAGAGGAAGGAGGGGCCTTCGGGGAGGCTGCCAGGCATTGGGCTGTCTCGGGTGGTTGTGGAGCGGGCCCAGGCCGACCCGCTGGAGGTTCTGTGAGGCAGGCTCCACAGACCTAGGCGGCTCCTGGTGCTGCTCAGTGGGGAGGTAAGTGCTGAGCAGGAGAGTCTGCGTTGCAGCTTGGGTGACCCACACCTGGGCCTCTCCACACGGCTGGGCATCTTCTCGAGGGAGACGGAGAGCTGGCGGCTCCGGGACAAAGCCAGAGAGGAGTCCCGAAGAGACCCAGGCTTTGGAGTGCTTGTGACAGGGACCGACTCCTCTGTCTGTAGTCCTACGCTCACTGACCGCCTGCGCGGTCCTCTCAAGCCGTCCCCGGGTGCACAGCACGTCTGGCTGGCCACGTCCCTGACCCTTCTCTCCAAGGAGCAGGGAGAGACGACATGGCGCATGCCGTAGGTCATCTCCTTCATGTCGTCGCTCAAGTTGGCTGACATCCCAAGGTCAGGGAAGGGCGGGAGGAGACTAGGTACTGAGTGCCTGTTCTTCAGAAGGTTCTGCTCAGAGAACTGATACAGCCAGGTCTCATAACCGAAGGATGGGGCTCTGTGACCAGGTTTGGTGGAGGTCAAAGGGGGTGGAGACACGGGCTGCTCTCTGGTTGAATCTGGACGTGATGTAACTGATGTAACACGGCGCACGCTGGGTGGGCTGTAGTAGATGCGGAGGCTGGATTTAACAGGAGCTGTGTGGCTCCTTCGGACCCCCCCACCAGCCAAGTCCAAGCCTGGGAAGCTTCTGCTTTGAACTGGGCAGTCCCATGTCTTAAACGGGTCTGTTCCAGTGAGCGTTGCAGCGTCCTCTGTCAGGTACTGCCAGTTTTTCTCCTTGAGTACACTGAGATGAGCTCCTGTGAAAGCGAGGCCATAGTGGGTGTCTGGCTGGCCCCTGGTTTCTGTGTCAGCTTCCCAGCAGGCCGTGGGAACCCCTGGTGGAGCATCACCGTCTGACCCACAGCAAGCCAAAGTCTTCATCCTGCATTAAGTGCCATAATGAAAGAATCATGAAAATCATAAAGTGAATAATCAACTGTACAATTACAGAGGAAGTGCAGTTTGGATGTGTGCTTCAGGTAACACACCTCTGTGGGCTGCTGTCGCTAACTTCTCTTTCAGGGGAATACTTCTTTATGTTATGCTGGAGAGTCTGGAAAAGATCATACAAAAAGGTAAAGCGTGCACTAAAGTCACTAAAGCATGTGAAAAATTGTCCAGTACGCTGCACAGCGGAATGAAAGAGGAGAAAGAAAAAGAAGTTTACCCATTTGAAACTTTAGTGTGATAACAGTTTTTTTCTTAGATGAAAAAGCAATATTGTAGCTGTTGAGCTCACAAATTTGCTGATGTGAGCTCAACAGCTACAATATTGAATAGAATGTGTCAAAGCAGAAAAAAAATTACAGGACACGGGTCATATGAACACATGCAGACACTTACGCGGGTCTTAAGTACCTGCTGAATGGGCAGTAAAACATTTATTTAATTAGATTAGAGCTTCACAATTCACTTCTAGCATTATCTCCACACAGACACGTTGGTAAGGCCTCAGGTAACCCTCAGTTATTTAAACCATAACTCCCATCCAGTTTTGTGGGCTCTTTGCCAAGACGCTGAGATTAAAGATGTTACTCAATGTTTAAGGTTCAGCAAACCATGCTGAGATAAATCTTGCCTAATTATATACTATGCTTATCTCATATGAATGATAATTTCTACATTTTTTCTTATTTACTATTATAGTTATAACTGTTAAATCTATTTATGAAGGGTTGGATTGCAAAATGCAATAAACCATTTTCAGCTTTTATTTCTGGGAATTTTATTGCATTTTTCAGCAAAAGGTCAACATTTTCCTTGCGAAGAAGAGAGGTAAATCGCATTAAAAAAAACCTATTTATTCAGTCATAAACTTGTGTGGAGAAAACAAAAGCTGCCCTTTCGAAACAAAAGTTTAAAAAATGGCATTTATCACATTTTGTGGTCAAACCCTTCATAAGCACTATAAAATCTTTCTGTTTACTCAAGTCATTGCTGCATCTCTTATGTAGCATTTTGGCATGTCTCTAGATGTCCCTGACACCTTTCACACAATACGTAGGGATCTTGAAAACAGGGGCAGCCCTGTTCAAAAAAATGTTACTATTCATTGATCACCATGACTTCTGATTGGCTCACTGACTGCTCATACCTCAGGTGGACCCCAGTAATGAGCTTTCACTGGTGTGGTCGTTGTTTGCTGTCTGCTCACACAGACTGCCAGATTATGGCTCAAATGCCTGTTTCCCCTCTGCTTGCTGCTATAGCTGTCAGGTGTATGGGAGGTCATGCAGGGATTAGCCTAAATTCCGTGGCTGCCGCTGTTTGTGGATTTTTGCTAAACTCCCAAAGCTGTCACAAGCTGCCCCTGTATCCCAGGCTAATGCAACTAAGGAAAGCTTGACCTTTGTACTCAGTTTTCTTGGGTTATGAACCTGTTTACCTGTCACGAAAAATATTCACGTAGTGCTGAATTATTCTGTCCATCACCAGGTAATTTTGGCGTACACCTGTGTATGTGTGCGTGTGCATGTGTGCGTGTGCATGTGCATGTATGGGAGGAGGTGTAAGATGGGCTTTCATTGGGGTGTCCAGGATTTCCAGCTATACCCCTGATCATGGTCCCTATAGACTGCACTTTTGTGCAATTTTGAGAACTCTGTAATCTAGAGTTGTGTAATAGATTCCAACATCATTCTCAAAATGCCTTTGTAGAGTATTAAGATGAGCCTGCGTGTCTCAGCCTGGTGCTGTTACTGTAGCTCTACCGATGCCATAACAGCAGGTCTCCTGATAGATCTTGTTTGGTCTGTGAGGTCAAAATCCACTGAAGGTATAGAGCTGAATGCTAATAACAGTAAAATGTTACCACAAATAAAGTACGTAAGTAATAATTTGCAACACAAAGTGAACTTTGTGACATAAGTCGAACCTTTGCTCATCTCAGACAAAATTTCATGGTATGTTTTACTGAATTAAAATCTGTACTTAAGTCGGATTTCTTACGTCTGTACTTTGCTCGTCTTGGATGAAATGCTCCACACGTGACCCAAATTCCCATTGTTTTTTTTTTTTTTTAACCTCACCTAAGTTGTAGTGCCAACAAATTTATAGAAACTGATACTGGTTTTCTCCGAAAGTTTTCGTGGATGAATAGAACACGCAGGGAGTGATTTTTGCTGTGCTTAAAATCTAGCAACTATTTTAAGAACCAACATTTACCAGTTCTAATTTCATGACTTGTCAAAATTGTAGATGGAGGTTTATGTATGGACTATGTCATTATAATCAATTCTATGCTGTATGCAATTAGAGCAGGAATATAAAGTCTGAATCACAGCAGTTTTTACTGTTGCCAGATTCAGTGCTGATAGGCATCCTGATAAGACTTATGAGACAGTCAAAAGCAGAGAAAATTTTGACATTTTCAAGTAAAATGAGGCATTCTTCTATTCTGATAGAATCAGAGGTGCTGCCATTGGATAGGCAATGCAGGCTACTACCCGGGTCCCTCCCTGGGGGTGGCTGCTTACATACATACATAATGCAGTAACAAGTCTGAGAGTCCCATGGAGTTTTTTTGCCTAGGGACCCCAGAATCCACAGAACTGCCTTTGGATAAAATATTGTGTTTTAGTACCTACATATTATAGTCCCTAGAATAAATTAGCTCTGTTGACTAAGACGATGTTGTTAGCAAATGTTTTTCTTGTGCTCAAATAACTGCGATTTTACTGTGGTTATTTCTACTCATCCAGTCCCAATTATATCATTAAATCTCAATTTTTGGTGAACTCGAATCTTCAGCTAACTCAGATAAAATTGCTTGGTCCACTTTGATCTGACTTATGCCAATTTTACTGTACATATTCTTGGGATGAGCGATCCTTTAAAATGATACTACAGCCTTGTCTGGGTGACACTATACATGCCTATCAGCAGGTTAGATATATGCTGCTCACCTTGGCAACGAGATCTGCCCGCTCCACCTCCCAGTTGGCCTTGACTTGGGAAAGTTGCTGTGCCAGCTCCAGTGACCTCTGGTGCTCCTCCTGCAGGGTAGCACTCAGGTCCTGCAGTGCCCCCTTTAGTGCCAACATAGCAGTGCCCAAGCCGGTGCATGTCTGAGGGCAGACGCCAGGAGACGGAGTCTAGAGAAAATGGCACTCCTTCAAGTTTTCTCACAAAGACGTTCTTCATTATTATTATTATTATTATTATTATCAGCCTCCATAATTACTCTAAAACGTAATGTTGTCTTAATGGCCACTGACTCTGACAACGACACCAGTACCTGTGTAGGTGAGACTCACCTGCTTGTGGCTCTTTTCCAGTAAGCTGAAGTCCAGGGATAGCTCCTCTCCTCTGCTATCAGGTCCCTCCCCCTCCAGCAGCAAACACAAATCCTTCAGTCTGGCCACCTGCTGAAAAAAGTCTAGCATGCGGCCTCCTTCTTTGACGCTTCAGTGTCACTTGCTAGTTAATTACCTGTATTGACTTTGTGTTTTCTTTCTTATTTACAGAATTATTTTAATGCACCAGTTACAGTCTGTTTTCAAGTGCAACATGCCAGCACGTTCAAGTAATCTAGGTTAGGTCTGGTGGAGTGTCAGAAATTTCCATCTTCTTGATCTGGAAGCCAGTTGTATACATCCCCTCATCTCTATCCCAGCATCTCCATCCCACTGTACAACCTGCTGTGTTCCATGTTTGTTCCATCCACCCCGAGCTCACCTGCAGGACATCCTTCCCGTGAGGGTCACACGCTCTGCACTGGTGCCACTGCTCCAGAAAGCAGCGCAGGCGGAGCACGAGCCGCAGCAGATCCTGCTGTTGCATCTCCAGATCCATCTGTGCATCCGGCTGCGCCTGTGCACAAGCCTGTATGCAAACCAAAGGAACACAGGACTATTGTTTAATGAAGAACAGATCGCAGTTCAGGGCAATATTCAAACCATACACAGTTTAAAGCAATGCTTTCCATTATGGGTCTGTGTTTTATACTGTATACATTTGATTATTTTGTCAAAAAAAAAAACTTTATTTTATACAAGGCAAACAGATGCTGTCAACTGAAAGATGTAATATTTATTAACAGATATTTAACATCTATGCTTACTATCTGGTCCTTAGCGTTTTCCCCATCAGGGCAGTTTGGGATGTCATCCTGCCCCCTCGGCGTGGCTGCTGGCCCTGAGCTGGTAGACTCAGAACCTTCCACCTGCTCCCGCACAGGGCTGCCCAGCGTGTCCGCCCCTTCCAGGAGGCTGAGAAGGAGCACTTGGAGGGCCTCCAGCCTGCTGGCCAGAGGGACAGAAGGGGACAGGAGGGTGCGCTCTGTAGACAGGAAGGGGGCACAGGGGTCGGGTACAGGTGCAGCTAGTTGCTGTATGGCCCTGCTGATGAGCCGAGCCTGGTCTCGAACAGCCAGCCAAGTCTCACAGGTCTTCAGCTTGGTGACACCACACACTTGTCCTGCTTCAGCTCTCGACTCCTCCAGCGGGTCCCGCTCGCCCCCTACAGGTCCCTCTCGAGCCATCTGATTGAGCGGACGTTCGCTAGCATACAAATGGTGGGTGGGGTCTTGGTTCTCATGTGAAAACACGAAACCCTTTACACTGCCACTGACAGGATCTTCTGGGGCCAATTTGCTGATGACAGAGCAGCTGTTCTCTAAAAATATGCTGGAGTCCGCCTCGGGCTTGCATAGGCCACGGTCATCAACCAGATTTTGCTCCTCCCCCTCCGCCGGGGGGCACTGCAGGAGCTTCGCCTCCTCCTCTGTGTACTGCAGGTGTCTCTTAACACCCCCCAGCTCCAGCTCCTGGCCTCTAAGATCCTCCATCTCTGCCCGAAGTCCTCGATTCTCCACCTCTAGCTCCACAATACGTCGGCTCAGCAGATTTGCCTCCTCCTCCACCAGCTTCAGGTGAACTTTGAGCTCAGCTTCACGAGTGTGAGGAGCGCTGGCCATCGACTCCGAAGACAAGGGCGTGTCCACATCTCCATAGAGGGAGCGAAATTTGGCCAGCTCCTCCCGAATGCCCTCGCTTTCCTTGGCTGTCTTGGTCAGCTTCTTGCACATCAGCATGGTTTCCTCCTTGGCAAAGTGGAGCTGGCACTTTAGGTCTGCCATGTCTTCCTGTGGCACACAGGGAACCAAGTTTAATGCCACTACTAGGACAACCTAATGGGTTACATGTTTTCTCATTTCAATAGCAGTTCTTTAACTTCCATGTTTGTTGACAAATGTTTTAAATAGAGTTAAAATAAAAAAGGGACACCACATATGGGTAAAATACCAGCATTATCTGCTGCAAGAAGCCCTCTTATCTTGCTTGTTGAAATAACTTTCCCATCATTAACTGTCCTAAAACTGTTTTCATCGGATTTGCTCTCAAGCTGTTTTTGAATGTTAGCTAGCTAATCTCGTGTTCTGGCCAAGTATCGGCTCCTCCTGCTGTCCAGGTAAACGTGCTGTAATGGAGAGGGTTTGACAGCAGTGTTGTGCTCACAGAAGTACTCAGTGTCACCTGTGGAGTTGCCTTCTCAGCTTTGCTGGCTGTGCGTATCCCTCTTTTCCTCAGAGAGTTCTGGAAAAAGGGTGGAACATCAGTGAGCGTCATGCCCTTCAGTCTAACCCTTGGTAAAGTACAAGCCCTCTGGTGACTGCTGCTCTGGAGGGTACCAGAACACGCTCAGCCTGTTGGTGAGAACACCCCTCATCAAAATCAATATGTACTACAGGGTCCTTCCTATGTAAATTTGAGGAAAAAATTAAGAATGCATTGTGAGGAAAGGAAAAGCCCTTTCATTTTTGTTGGGGAGAAATTTTTATATCACCTTCTTTCTGGGAAGTTTTATTATTATGGTGATTATAAACAAGCCCTTTATTTATTTAACTAAAAATCCCAATCAATTTTGATGCAGTAGTGCTCATTCAGCCTGAGTTATCCAGGCACATTTGTTGAATTCACACAAAATAAAAAAACACAATATCACATTGATTGAACACATAAGTCCAGAGGTACAAATCTTGCAATATGATTAAATCCAGAGTATTTTATACTGTGAATCATACACAAGCCTGACGACTAGTCTGAGACCAATATAGAAATTTTTCAGAGCAAAAGAAAAAGACGGAGTTGCAACAGTGAAGCTAATGATAGACATTGCAGCAGAAGTTGTGGTCTCCAGTTACATGCACAGTATGCCACAAGCCATTAGAGAAAGACCAGCCAATCACAGCCAATCATCACTACATTAAAATTGTTATGGATTACTGATAATATAAATACTTTACAGCTTTTCAGTATGGGAGGAGATACAACTAGAAAAACTTTCTTAATGTTTCTTAGTGCATATTGCCTTACAAGGTCTCATTTGAGGCCAAACAGAAGGACTTGGTTGTCTCCACGGTAACTCCCACCTAGGGTTGGACCCTAACAACTGTTCCCACTCTCTGCAGCTGCTCCCCCTCCCACTGACTCACAGATATTATCTCTACTCATATGGGGGGAGGTTGCCGGGTATCCTACTATCCCAGCAAATAGGGCTGTGATCCCTAAGGCCACAGGTGGTCAGGAGAGGTGAAGTTTCCCTGTTGTTCTTCCAAGGTCTCAGGGCTTTACACAATGCTGGGAGATCACCTCCTTTGTTCAATGCAAACTGATTGATTTGCTCTCCATAAACCCAACACAACCCTCCCTTCTACAGATTTATGTTTTCATGAAAAGGGGAGGAACACAGTCAACATCGGTGAGTGAGATGTGCCGCCTGTAACAAACAGAGGTAGGGAGTCAGCCGCTTTATCTGCTTCCAAGCACCACGGGCCCTGTGGTGGCTTAGAGACCTTGGCATATCGGAGGGGGTGGAGGTTTCACTTTGTCAGCACAAGGTTAAAGCGCCGTATCGTCTACTGCATGGCGTCGCCAGGCCCTGAATGTGTTAGCCCTGAAGGGCAGTCCTGACACTCAACGATTTACAGTGTAGGAACAGGGAAGCTGGTGCAACACAGGTCGCGTGTCTACTGTGGAATGTAACGGAGCACAGACCCCCACTGTGTTCGGGTGTGACATGCGTGTCCGTTTACTAATACATGTTCCTGTGGGTATCCTTACTCTCTGACAAGAGGATACATATGGGAGATAATGACATGTGACTGTTAGAATGGGTATATTTAAAATAATTTGATACTTTTATTTGCTGTTTAGCTGATACTCTTGTTAAAATGCCAACAGCTGCCTGGAAATAAATTTATGGTGCGCTGAGTTTGAACATAGTTGCTTGGATAATATCAATAAGAGGCAAGCGAGATATCAGTACTGTCAGTTATGGCAAAAAAGATGTGAAAGGAATGCTCTGCTCCCTAGACAATAACAGCACAGAAATGATTCAGAAAGACGGACATAATGTTCCTGCGTTTTGTGTCTGTGCATTTTAGTCTGGTTTGAAACAGTATGTCTGTTTGGTTTGGCACGGCATGTGTGCTGTTTCACTGAAACACTCTGGTCATGTACTGTTTCTATGGATTGCATGGGTTGTCGTTGCTAACCGGGCCGAGGCTGAAACTGTCCATTTGGTCCTTGTTTGACTGTAATTTGGTCCAGAGAGCAGAGTGAGTGGGTATTTTTTCATTTCAGTCATTTGGCCTGAGCACTCTGTCCATGTTCAGCAAGGAAGGCCATGATGGCATATGAGCACTCAGCCATGCAGTCAGCATTTTAATACCTTAACTGGAAGGGAACAGCTGCGTTCCCATGAGCGCTCCCATGTGCCTTTGATCACTCTATCTCATCTCCCTGTCTCTATCTGCTTCCTCTTGCTCTCTCTTTTTCAGTGGAGGAATGCTAATTTCTTGATCCTCTGTGAGCACCCGGTTGGTGGGTGAATGGAGGGTAGAAAGGAAGCCCAGTGCTCCTGGCGTGTCTAGGCATCGCCGGACTCACTTTGGACAGGCTCACGCAACACGCCAGTCCAATGCTACAGGATGTTAATCCCAAATTACAACGCATTAATCCAACACTATAACACACTAATCCAGTGCTGCAACACATCAATCCTGCATTGCAACACATCAGTTCTGTGCATCAACATGCCAGTTCTGCACAACAACACATCAAACCTGCACAGCAACATGCCAACCCCATGTAGTAACAGATCGATCCTGTGCAGCAACACACAAATCCCACATAGAGACATGTTAATCCCATGTAGTAACA
>JABJVR010000103.1:10019866-10062726 GCA_025773905.1 Chitala chitala | reverse complement strand
ACAGATCGATCCTGTGCAGCAACACACAAATCCCACATAGAGACATGTTAATCCCATGTAGTAACAGATCGATCCTGCACAGCAACACATCAATCCCACATAGAGACATGCCAATCCCATGCAGTAACACACCAATCCTGTGCAGAGCATCTTTGCCTGGTGGCATCACAGGCCAGACTGATGGGTTGTATTTTCATTCATTTCATGGTGATTCTGTTTTTTTACACCAAATACTGTGACTTGTGTGAAACTGACCAGTTGCCACCTACAGACAAACTCCACCAATCCAGCTCTTAAGCATCAAAAAATTTCTTCGTTGTTGAAAAAAAAAAATTGATTATCAGTACACTCACAATGTAAACAGGCATGAATCATTCTTAAATCACAGACTAAATATGTCCAAGGGAAAAGAATATGTCAAAGGAATAGTTAATCTGTGATGCCACATGGCAGGCGTAACCTTATTTGGTTTGACCTTGTGCTGTGTAACCACAGGTGACTTCTAAAGATGTCTGGGTGCAAATGCAAAGTTGGACGTCTTCCTGGAAATAAACACTGCATGTGTACAACTGTTTGACTGGGGAAAGTAAATAAATAAAGAAAAGCAGTTTGTTTAAAACAGCAGGAGTGTAACTCTGCTTTCCTGCGTGCCTGTGCTGCAACTGAATGGCACAGATCTCTCCAAGTGATTAAAAAGAAAGTCTGTTACCCTGCAGATACACAGACGTCCCTGTTCTGGCTCATTTCAGCTTCCCAGACGATACCAGCAATTACCAGTTTGTGGTCCTGTTCATTTAGGACTGCTCTGGATGAGCCCAGCCTGGAGAAAGCTCATGGCTGTCTCAGCGTCTCACACTAGACACTCTTTTCTGCTTTTCACTTTCACTCTGTGCAACTGATACCCTTCCTCTTAAGTGCTAAATCTCAGTGAGACATCTCAGGTACTCAGGGATTAAATGCTCCCCAGTGTGAAACACTCATTAGACTCGCTCTCAGAGCAAAGCGCCTCATCTGGCATTAATTCATTGTTCGTGAGAGTCACTTTCCCTGAGTTTCAGAAACTCTGACACTTCCTGCCTCTTAGTCCGTAACTTCAGAACTCGATACGGTTTGAAATCTGCTAATTTTCCTTGGTTGTTTTGAGAATCAGTACTTGTAGAACATAGTCAGGGAATCAACTTCACCATTTCTCAAACTGAGTATCTGCAAGAGTCCTTTTGACAATAAGTAACTGTAGGGTTTTTCTATGGATCTCAGTAAATAAGCTGATGGTCACAGTGGTTTTGGCACTTTCCGTGATTTCTCTGGGCCGCTTTGTTTGGTGTACAAGACTGTACAAACGTCAGTGGATAAAGCCATCTGATAAGAGAAAAGTCACAGGTTTCAGCTGAGCCTCGATGCCACAGCTCCTACCCCAGTGAGTCCTGCTGGCCCAACCCCATGACACACACATGACCCACATTCTCTCTGATGTTGTGTGATAACCAGTATCTTATTTCACCCCACTTTATTTCTGTAACCTCGCAAAATGCCCTGGAAGCAGTGAAAGAAAATCCTTTCATGCTGATTAACGTTTCAGAGTAACTGTGGGAGGGAGTTTTTTTTAACACACTGTCACTTTATATGCACGCTTTTGTGTGCAGCTCTGAGTGTGCACGCACACACACACACACACACAAATGCATGTACAACTCTGCTTTTCAAAATTGAGAAAAACAATAAATGAATAAAAGAGAAAGTAAGAGAGTCAAAGAGGTAAAGAGTGAGACAGACAAAGGAGAAAGATAAGGAGAACAACGTTAGGAAAGGAACAGAGACTGCTGACAGACATCCTTCTGGACCCCCTTCTCTGTGTTTAAATATAGTGGCCCTGTGGAATCCTCCCTCTTTCCTCTTTCTTTCATGCCCTTCCCTCCCTCTGTCTCCCTGCATCTCTCTTTCAGAGCTCACAGGCGGCAAGCCGTCAGAATGTGTGCTATGGCAGGAATCTGGCCTCCACACGCCCTCCACCCGCCCCACCACCCTGCTTCAGCCCAGCCTCAGCTGCTGGGCACGGCGGCGACCCTGCGACCTCAGTAAAGACCACGGTCAAGGTCACGGCTGTGCATCACACACATCATATTACACGTTACAGCAAGGGTCGGGTTCTGCAGGGATATCAAACTCGACTCCCTTTGCACGGTCCGAGGCAGGGGTTTTCATTGCTAACCATCTCCCTTAGTTCAGGAATCGGTCCATTTGTTGAAACATGGACCAAAACACAAATCATTAAACGTACTACAAAAACCACTCAGCAAATATTTGAGGGATATAAAAGTAATAAACTTCTGCACACACAATCGGTCTAAAAAGCTACGGTCCACGGGTAACGTTTCAAAACGATTTTGGTATTGTATCAAAGTAATTATAGTATTACTACAGTTTTTTTCTCCTTGGCTTGCTACATTAAACACCGTATTTAGCAATGAATGCATTACAAAAATGTGGCATTATTAAAAACTGTGTTTTTTTAATATTGAGGGTGGTTAAAACTATATAGCTGTCTATAAAGTGACTCAAAGCCTAGAAAAAATTAAGCTTGACAGGGCATCAGCCTAGTAATATGTATGAGTGCCTCCCTATATATACACGTGTACGTGTAATTTTCTTGTCTTACATGAGATTTCTTGTGGTGGAAATATAGCCTTGAACCACACCAGCTGACTGTATTCATCCGGACTCTATAACGCAGGCGCCTTTGGTGGACCTTGAGTCCAGAGAAGTGAAGCCCATCCGTGAGAGCCTTAATTAGGATGTCATTCACTTTTTTAAAGTCTCATTCAGAGAAATTTAGAGCCCAACAACTGGAAATAATACCACCGTTATACTGAAAAGACAATGTACAGTAGTGCGTTTGTCTCTTATGAACTCTTTGAAATAGCAAAAGTGCCATGACTACTAAAATTAATTTTGTAAGCAGTTAAAATTACTGTGGTCAAGTTGTGTGACTGGACTCATGGGTGTGTGTGGCTTTTATTTAAACTTTAAAGGATTATTACTGTTCTTTCATGTTGTTGGTCTGGACTGTACTGTAATTCATGTTTGTTTGAAACTTTGAAAATCAATTAAAAATATAAAGTCCCACTCCTCTTTGCCCTGTCTGCCTACTCCTCTTTGCCCTGTCTGCCTGCTTTACCCTGTCTACCCACTCCCCTTTGCCCTGTGCTTGCTTTGCTTTGCCTGGTCTGCCCACTCCTCTTTGCCCTGTCTGCCCACTCTGCTTTGCCCTGTCTAACCACTCCCCTTTGCCCTTTGCTTGCTTTGCTTTGCCCAGTCTGCCCACTCCTCTTTGCCCTGTCTGCCCACTCCACATTGCCCTGTCTGTCCTTATTCACTTGGCAAAGCTATAATCCTTTGTCCTTAACAGCTAATTTGAGGTCAGCATCTGCTATCCAAATCATAACCTCAGCTACTGAGAGTAAAGTAATGCAAACGTCTGTGGGGAAATAAAAAAGAGGAACAGATTTGTCCACAGCAATGTAGGGAAACACAAGGTAACACTTCTGGCTGTTCAGTATATAAGGGCACACCTAGAGCAGCACACACAGCTCCAATCAGAAAGTCACATGGGAGCACCTTCTGTAGTGAGCAGATGAAACTCCTTCTTTATTTATCTTTATTCTTGTGCAAAGGTGAGCTGGACAGGAGGGGAGGGGGTTTTGGCAGTGTGTAAAATGCTAAGGGAGAAAACTAGAACTATGTTAATGTTAGTACTAATAGAAGAACACAAAGCCACAAATGCAATATATTTTAGAATCAGTTTGGCTCACAACAGAGAAAAAGTTTTACACACAACGGGCAGTAGGGTTCTGAAAAACATTGCCAAGTAATTTAAAGTCCAAAGTAATTAAAATCAGCACCAGATGTAATTCCACTGACATTTATTAAGGTGACATGCTGGTTCAGTGGGTAGCACTGTTACATAACCTAGAGATGTGAGTTTGACTCTGGCCTTAGTTGTATGCATATACGTGTGGGTATGTGTGTGCATGTATATGCCTGCATGCGTGTGTGTTTGTGTATATATGTGTGTCTCTATGCATGTTATTGCTGTGTGTATGCGTGGATTCACTCTGGATATTCAAGTTCATTCCCACCACACAAAACTGTGGAGTTGCAATGCAATATTGTTCCCAGTGGGTGTGAATGTGTAAATGTTGATGCCCTGTTTGAAAAGTACACTGCCTTGTGCTCCGACCACGGTTAGAGTAGGTTCCAGGCTTTCCACAACCCTAACCTAGCTACGTTACAACCAAAATAAAGTGATCCTGAATCAGTCACTCAATCGTACCTCTCGAGCCTTGTCTGCCTCAGCCCGAAGCACCTGGTTGGATACCTCCAGGCTCAGCAGCCTCTCACGCAGCTCTTGGTTCTCCTTCTCTAGCTGGGCCCGGTTCTTCTCTGTTGAGCTGAGCTCTGCGTGCAGCCGCACTGACACGTCCTTGGCCACCTTGGTCAACAAGAGGTCACCTGGGTTCATTTCAGTTTCAGTACCTTTCCTTTCAATCCCACCAACCAAACAATTAAGCAGACCATCAAAAAAGAATTGTGACTTCAGTAAAATATTCAGACTTTAAGTTATTTAGGCTGCTGTAGATAATAAAATTGTTAAAATAATTAGTACACTAGAGGGTGATAGTATGAATGTGAAGGAGAGGGATTCTCTTCTCTTAACTCCAGGAACACCTGCGTATGACCCGGGTCCTTACCAGGTTTAGATGTTCACTCACGTAACATTGATCCTCTTTTCATATAGCTGAAGTAATTTAACAAGCAGTACATTCTGGAGTTCTTAATCTCATCAGGCAAAAAATAAAAACAAAAAACACTACAGCATTTCAAGCTAAATAAATCAACAAATAAGTAAAGCATGGTGGCCTGTCTTTCTGTCTGTACAAAGAGAGCTATCCTACTCTGTAAGGCCTACTGGGCACCTTTTACTTTTGAATGGAAGTTGGACAGGTGTCTCAAATTTTAGAACCTGTCCCACCCCCTTGTAAACGGTCTGGCAGGAAGTGCCAGCTGAGTGTTTTCTCAGCTGTTTTATGGCGACTTCACGTTAAACAGGGACATTCGTCTGTGTACATCTTTTGTCCTGTGGCTCCTCTGTGCTTGAAAGGGTTTTCTTTTGAAATTTAAATGTTCAGTGAGGATACACAACACTGTGTCAGGCAAACATCCCCTAGGGACGGACCCATCGGTATCATTAGCATGCTAACTAGGTGTGCGTGTGGGCTGTGGTAGGGTTGGGTAGCATTCCACTGTGGCTCATGACCCAGAGCCCACCTGCACCTTCCCTACACTGTGTTTCAGTGTGGGACCAGCAAAATGTAACTGTCAAAAGAAGCAAACACATTTTTGTTAATACATTGTCCCCTGGTGTATATTGCCATGCACTGCATTATGGTACTCAGGGCTTTGCTGTAGGCTTGCTCATTCTTAATCAAAGTCTCAAGAAACTAGTCCTGACTATTTGTCCCACAGTTGAGAAAGGGTCTCCGATATCTTCCCTAGCCATATAATCACTGGATGTGGGGCTGCTCTAGGTTACCTCCGGTCCCGTATCAAGAACTATGTCCCTTCCCGTTCTCTGCAGTCTGCTAATGGAAAGGGACTGGTTGCACCCATCCTAAAAACACATAAACTTAGGCTCTTCTCTTCTCTGGTGCCTGAATGGTGGAATGAGCTGCCTCTTGCTTTGAGGACTTCATCGTTCCTGTTCACATTCTGAAAGCAACTGAAGACACATCTCTTCAGGGAGCATCTCAGAACTTTCATCTATGCTTCCTTTTACTCCATTGTTGCAAGGCTGTTTGTTTGTACATGTTTTTCTAGTTTATACATTACTTACATTTTATATCTTTATGCTTTTTCCCTTTACTTGTATAACTTGTGTGACAATTGCTTGACTTAATCATGTGCACTTTGATGATAGGACAGCACTTACTGTTAGACTCTCTGATACTGTTTGACCTCGTTTGTGACACGCATGTGTGCTATTATTCATTGTAAATCGCTTTGGACAAAGGCGTCTGCTAAATGAATAAATGTAAATTTAGAATATTGCACATGAGATCAAAAGGCTACTAGTTCCAGTCTTAGCAGAAGCTCTGCGCTGGCATCCTCAATCAGTATGTTTGGAGCAACTGAGCTAAATCCTCACTGGCAGGAGTTCACGCCTGTGTTGAGTTCTGCATTACACTGCGTGCGTGTCCACCTCGAGCCTCATTCTCACTGGCAGGAGTTCACGCCTGTGTTGAGTTCTGTATTACACTGTGTGCGTGTCCACCTCGAGCCTCATTCTCTCAAATTTTCTGTATAAAAGACTCTCCTCAGGACAAAATTAGTCAGCGGAATGAAATGTATCATCTACTATAGGGTGTTTCTAGAGAAGCTCTGTGGAGGGAGTGTCCACAGAGCAACTGTTGGGTGTCTTTTTCAGAGAGCACCATGACCGCATCCTTTAGGACCTAAAACTATTGCAGTCCAATGATGTTTTGTGATTTGGGCGACCCGTATGTGTTCCACATTTCCAGTGTCAGAGCTGGCAGCCCATTACGTTAATTTGGTTATCAATTTAGGCCTCTATTAGGTACAAATTGAGTGCTATAACATAATATTGTGTTAATGATGTATGAACTTTGATTTGGGTCCTCGCATAGTTTTATGAAGTGTACATTTTTGTAAATAAATTCCAAAGGAAATATTGTCCCTGAGTGGTCTAGTTTTGTTGAGGCACTTCATATGAGGGCTGTATCAGAGTTAAATATTACTTTTATCAGGTAGCTTGCAGCTTACTCTTTTTCCAAAGCAAATCTTTTTGCTACATCACCAACTCATTAATGTAAGTTAACTTGTTTTAAATAGGCTT
Source organism: Chitala chitala (assembly GCA_025773905.1). NCBI lineage: Eukaryota > Metazoa > Chordata > Actinopteri > Osteoglossiformes > Notopteridae > Chitala > Chitala chitala. The sequence continues at coordinate 10,055,816 of JABJVR010000103.1, read as the reverse complement.
CCCTTACACTGGAAGCATTATTCTGTTTCCTGGACAAAAAAGTTTTTGCCCTGCTTTTATTTAGGAAGAGCTGCTTTCAGTTACGGTAAAGTGTGATTATGATTATGACATCAGAACAAACACAGAAGTGAACAGATTTGTGTCACATGAATTGAGTTCACAGCTGGTATTTCACGAGACTGCATGCCAAATCATTAATAACTGACAGCAGGCAGCAGTCACAGACCCAACATTAAACTACTCCCTGAGCCCTGAGCACACAACTGTTCTATAGTCTGTGAACAAATGAAAACCAAAGCTGTTTTTCTAAGTTTTGTTTGCTATGGGAGTAGAGGAAATAGTTGGCTTGACATACTGGGCTACATACTATATCTGTTCGGTCTTTACCAGGAGGGTGGTCTGTATCGTTTGTAAACAGTAGCTATGGCAACAAGGCCAATAAGACAAGGAAAGATGCACAAGATAAGAGTCTGTCTTGTGGCTGGGCTGTTCAAAGTAGAAATTCACTGAGCAGGCACTGGAATGTTGACTGTTCTTGATGCAGACATTTGAAAGTAGATATGACCAGAGAAACATAGGCAAAATATCCATACATGATTAAGGGAAGAGTATCTCAATATATTTTCACGTTTCTTTAGACATATCCTTGCGGTCAGTCTTCCCAGTTTTGTGGAAAAGTGTGATATTACTCAAGTGACCTCTGGGACTCAAGTGACTTCTGGGTCTACATCCATCTTAAATTTTTTTCCAAAGAATACACAAACCATCCAGACTTACATTGGAACCAAGCCTGACTAATTCTAATTGGTCTAGAATTCTGTTCTACCTACAGCGTGGTGCAGTACAGCTGGACCTGTAACACCAGCCCTGTCATACCCACCTTGACGTCCTGCTCCAGCGTGCGGACCAGCTCTCCGTCCACCTGCCCGGTACGGGCCACACGCATGCTGCGGCGCTCTGCCTTGCGCAGGCGATACTGCAGCACGCGGCAGGTGCGGTGTGCGTGCTCCAGCTGTCCACGCAGCTCCTGCAGTTGGCCCTCGCCCTCCTCCAGGAACGCGTCTCGCATCTCCAGCATCTCGGAGCGCAGCTCCTCCATCTCGTCCTGTGTGCGATGGGGGGGGGGGGGTATTCCACTGAATGGGTGCCATTTGCTTGTTGCAACTCTTCAAAATTAAACTTAATTTTTATTCTTTTTTCAACACTGAATCTATTAGCACACATATTTAACTATTCATAAAAATTGTGTATTGGTCAATTTCAAGGAAGCAGTTGCATTTTTCTCAGTGCTGTTACCAAAACTCATGTCATTCAGAAAGCTACTTCCTTTGTTTTCCCTCAAGAAAGTGTTTCTTTTAAAGTGATGGTTGGTTTTATGTTCAAATAATTGATATTTAGGATAAAAAAAATCACTATATTCACAATACAAGTTGTATTTTTCTAAAACGCAAAGCTGTTTTTTCCTTTTAAAAGCAATCCAAACCTCAAGTTTATCAATTTTTTATCACGTGCTTTACTAAAGAATTGCATAAAGGATTGACCAAACATAACCGAAAAACAGTGGTTTATATTTATTAAAAAAATAACATTTTAGTAAAGGAATGAACATTGGGTAACAGGAATGAGCACTGGGCAACATGACTGTGTGTGTGTGTGTGTGTGTGTGTGTGTGTGTGTGTGTGTGTGAGGAAAAAAGAGAGAGGGAGAAAAGGAGACAGAGACGATAGCATTTCTGTCTTGCTCCATCCTCTGCAGCATGCTGTTGTTGGTGCCATACATGCATTTTATATTTTCTGTGTCACATGTGATGACTTTCACAACGTCATCCAGATTGATGGTGACGATCACTTTCAAATGGTACAACTTCTGCATGAGAAAACCCACATTCTCATGCATCTTGCACATGCACGTGTCATGATTATTGGATGAACAATCCAAAAACTTTGGAGCCAACAGAAGAGTGAATACAAGATGGAGCTTTCTTCTTCAGTCAACAACTTCATGTGCTTTTTAGACTCTTTTCTGCTGCTTGAGGGTTTGCCTCTTCCCTTCCCAGTTATGATGCAACTTGCATTACCCCTTGAGTAGAAAGCTCTTGCTCTGCTTATCAAATCATCTGCAGTCCTGTTGACAGATACAGTTAACCTTCCCATTCTTCTCATTCTTCCATCCTTTCTTTGAAAAGCCCATTGAGTTTTGACCAAAACTTTGCAGCCTGTACTTCTTCAGATCTTCCAGTTTGAGTTACTATTTTTTAAACGATTTGCCTTTCTGTCTTCCCCTTTTTTTGGATGTTCTCCACCAAAGCCTTTTCTGCAGCACTTAGTGGTTCGTTGGTTCCCTGTAATATGATAATCTCATTGCAAAACTGATCTTAAATGTTAACAACTTTAGTCATTTTAACTGTAAAACTTATAAATCGGGTGAATAGTACTGTATCAACTAATATTGACAGTAATAAATTAATGAACTACAGAATACTACTCACTCCTGTTACTCTTACTGAGTCTTGTTACTTCTTATATGAATAACAGGACAAAGTAACAGGAGTTTTTACCTTACAAATAGCAAATACATGAAATATAGCCACATGGCGTCAATGAGGGATGAGAACAGTAAGCACATTGTAGTGATTAACCAAAAATTTGTATTTTTAAAATAAACAAATAGCATCTAACAAATTATTTAAATTACAGGACACTACATTGAGATTGACCTTCTCAGTCATAGTTACAATATCACAGAAAACAACATTAGATAACTTACTTTTGGTCTTCCCAAGGCCTTCAGAAGATATGGATGCTGGAAATTCCTGTTGAACATGTGACTTGTATAATGCCTCAAAATTTTCAGAAGGGGTAATGTGTTGGGATAACAGGATTGAGTAAAAACCTGGGTGTGTGTATACGGAAAATCAAAAGCAGATGCTATACTGGTCAAAGAATACTGAATTACAGTCAGATGTGTCTATACTGCCTGCTGTGCATTTGCAGTAATATAGTTAATGGTGTGGTTGTGTCACCATCACACCTTTTGAGGACTGTTTTTAATGTCCTGTCTAACATTATATGGCAGCTTTTGGTTAGCTGGGAACAGCAACTGCCACTGACCTTTTCAGGACTTTAAGACCCCTACTCTCCTTCAAACAGTAGCAGCATTCAAACCAGAGTGTAATCACTGTTTATACCTTATCATGTCATTTATGGTCAGAAGCATAAGAAGTTTGAATATCCTGAGTATTGAATAATAAAAATCAATTTTAACTCACTCTCCCAAAATACAGAAATGTAACCATTGATTTTCTAGATTCATGTGAACAAAAGCACATGCGTCATTTGAACAGTCTATGCCCCAACAGAAGGTACGTATGGATTAAAAAAAAAAAAAAAAAAAAGGACTATGGAATGAAACTGTGAGCAATTTGGACGTATTACTGTTATTTACACTACGTTGTTTAATTATTTATTTTTAAATACATGTTTACACTATAATCAATGTAATCATCAAAAGGAGTAAAGGGCGTTCACTGTGTTATAATAAGAGTGCGTCGTTGGAAAAGGCCATTCGCTGAGTCAAATTCAAAGAAACGCGTCGCAGAGCATGTGCAAAAACAAGCCGTTTCACACAGGAGATCGGAGAAAAGACGGTCTTGGTGGCTTACATGGCTTCACGTGGTTAGTACATAAATGCTGCTCTGAAATGGCAAAACAACGTTGCGTTTCAATCTGTTCTGCTGGACATGGCAGTTTGTTGTGCCGACAAGGAAACAAAAAGTCAATTTTTAAAGCTTTATGTTCTTAGACTATTCACATGCTGTATTATCTTGGTAAGGACAGAGTATAAATAGCTAAATCGGTAACATCTATATAACTTTTAAATGTTCGAAAATACCACTAGTTCGTTACTAATTTGAAAGTTGTTTTTAACTGAATGCGTAACTAGTCTCGTAAATGCAATTGCGCGACATTGTAAATGTTCCGCAGCACATTCTTAGCGCGTCTTGCGGTCCGCAGACAGCATCAGCATCGGATGACACAGCGTAATTAACAAAGCAGAAACCGGTGCCGAGGAAGTAAGGTACTGCCAAGAACCACATCCAAAGTAGTGTATAGTAAGTGTCATGCATCCATTCGGCATGAATCACCCGAGGTTATTTGTATCACCTCTGTTAACTTCACAAATGAATAAGCTTAAGAAAGTCCTAAAACGAAAAAGCGTTTTAGCTTGCAAACGTCTTCAGTTTCAATGATAAAATATCACGAAATATTGTACTAAAATATTTCACCTGTCGGAGAATACGTTTCCCTTGCTGGGTTATCCGTGCACTGAACTGAGAGCCGAGTGTAATCAAATCGTTTGTAATCAAAATGTTTTGTCACCATAAATACTTATTTGGCACAAAAGAAAACATCTTACTTTTAAATAATCATTTTCGGATCTCAATTCCTCGATCTCCTTTAGGAGTTCCCCTTGGATCCCATCCACTAAATCTTCTGTGAGGTCGGCAAGACCCAGTGAGGTGCCAACATGATGCGTACTGTCCCGAGTGGTGAGAGCACCAACGCGCCCCTCACCTTCTGCTCTCAGAGCCAGTTCGCCCTCATTAACATGCAGGTCTGCCAGTTTCACTTCACAGTTCTCAAAGAAGGTCACTTTCCTCTGGTCTTTTCTCGTCCGTTCCCCGTCTGTTGCTCCGTCTCGACTACTGTTATCGTTGTCGATGCTCATGGTGTCCTGTAATAATTTGTGATCCTCTGAAATACCCTCGGAGACCTCCGAACCGCTGTCCGCGGACGACTGCTTATCCTTGGCACACCCGTAATTCTTCCTCCGGACATCCGAGGAATCGGGCACTTTCTTTTGACCGTCCGGTTTACTGGAACCAGTCGTGACACCAGCGGCTGAGAGCGTTGCTTTTCCTGGATGTTTTCCCATCTCGGACTTAAGTTCTTTTTCGCTGGCCGAATTGCGTTTAGCCGCCCGATTCCCCGGTTGCGTGGTCCGAGATTTAACGCCGAAGGTCGCTGCCCCGGCGCTCCCTCTGCCTTTAGCTGGGGATCGCACACGAACATCCTTGGACCGTCCGGGCAGAAGCGCTCGGTGCTCGGAGTGTTTCTGCTCGTTCTCCGGCTGCCCTTCTGTCTGTCGGTGACATGGTTTTTGCGGCTGTGGTGCTGGCTCTTTACCGCTCCCATCGCCTTTGCCATCCGATTCTTGCCCGTGTCTCTGCGCCTTGGACGAGGCAGCTTGAGACGGCAAACTCGAGTCTACCTTTGTCTTCGTCATTCATTCCACTTTCAAGATGAAAAGAACAATTAAGTACAGTTAATCTAACAAAAGAAGTTACGATGCACCTTTGTTCCAACCAAAAAAACTCAAAATGACAGTTCCCACTGTGAGACTGCAACAGAAGTAAAAAATACTTGCTTTAGATTTAACACACCGTTGTATAGTATGGGACAACTCTGATCGCGTCTCTCCTGCTTAGTGGCTCATGTAAGACTGGCAGAAGTAAGTTAAGAGGTGCTTTCTCCGCCCAAATCCTCCGGGTCAGCCTGTGACGAATATGGGTCCAGTGCTCAGTTCATTCAGGCAGATCCATATACCGTTTTCTGAAGATCTCTGTTGAGGATTTAAACGTGTATAATGAACATTAATTTGAAATGAGGAGACATTCACAACTTTTGAAGTTGCGGTTCAAACAATGACCACTGAGAATAAACAGTGCCATACGATGGAGGGACGTGTATCTTACAAGAAAGTCATTGGAGGGGTTGCAAGGTCCGCGCGCACGCACACACACACACACACAAAGAAATAAAAAATTCAAAAATTGACCTCCATAGCAACATAACTCAAGATATATTTTCGGACATCTAGTACCCCGTTACTACCACAAAAGTTTATTCCGCAGGTAGGGTGAACGTAGACTACGGTACTTGCACTTTACATTTATTCATTTAACAGACGTGTTTATCCAAAACGACTTATAACATTTCACATACGTGTTACAATGAGCTAATGCTGCGTGTCTTGCTCAAGGGCACACCTGGCGGCTGGGCTGGGATTCAAACAAGGTGACGTCTGTATCCCAGCCTAATGTTCTACCCGTTGAGCCACCAGGATCAGGTTTAGAACTTGGGTTCAAGCGCCTCTGCTGAATACAGGTTAGTCTGGTATTACCAGGCTAAAGATTAAGGATGCTGCTGTCTTCTCTGACCTTTTCTTATGTGTTTCTTATGTTTTCGGCATTGCAGAATTACAGACCTAACAGCGCTCTGTTAAGCAGCTATTTACAAAACTTATAAAAGTATGTATAGCTAGGCAGACCGGAAGAGTGAACTATATCTTACAATGTTCAGGACTGGGACTGCATAACTGAAAATGATGGGATCTTACCGAACTTTTAACGTAATAATGCCCTCTTCTGGTCATTAATGGCTTCAGGTTTCAAGATTTTACACTTTCAACAACGTTGACTCTAATGCAAAAATCTGAATCTTTTACATTTGTACTTTTGATAACGTACTTTCCCCAGGAATAAATCGATTACTATTTGGGATTAAATACTGATCATACAGATATTAAAGTACCGTTTCATTTGGTTGTTATCAAAGAAAGGTTCTCATTGTAGAACAATATGAACAGACAGGAAAAGCAACACATTGAACAGAAATGCATAAAACACTAATAGGAACCACTGAAAAAACAGGTCCTATTGATTCACTGTTCAAAAACACAGTCTGTATTAGCCAATTTTCAATCAGCATTATATATCTGCGGTCAAGAAGGATTTCTCAGAAGTTTCTTTTTGGTCATACATCTTAATTCTTGTGGTTTTAAGCAAAGTGTGGTCCTATTGCTGTAATTTCAGTGCACTGTTTGGATATAGCTTTTCAAACACATGAAAAATAGTTGATAAATACCAGAATAGTACGTATGTGAATGTGAACAATCATTTTGACTGTCAGTGTATATAGAAGCCTTGTGTCTCTTAGTTTAATTGGCAACTACTGTTTGTAAAGTTTGAGGGAAATAGGCTGAGACAGACAGACAAACAGGGATGAGGAGTTCTGCTGAAAATGTGAATCGATACCTGAATAATTTGCCTATCCCAAGAGCCCCTACAACAAGCTCCTCAGTCTGCCATAACTACTTGTCTTCAATGTTACAGTGAGGATCTCCCATGTCAGAAAATTGCCTGTAAGAGGAAGGGATCATATGGATGGCTGTGCTTGTATCTCTTCTCAGTTGGTAACCACCCTGCTGGGTCTTAAATCACCCCTGCTCCCCAAAGCTCCCAAAGTCAGCTGTTAGCTGCTGTTATCTCTTCCTCGCTGGCCACTCAGCTGACCTCCAGCCAGGCCCTAGCCACACCCACTGCTGCTTCTCCTGTGCCACACCCACTGCTGCTTCTCCTGTGGCCACACCTACTGCTGCTTCTCCTGTGCCACACCTACTGCTGCTTTGCCTGTGCCACACCCACTGCTGCTTCTCCTGTGGCCACACCCACTGCTGCTTCTCCTGTGCCACACCTACTGCTGCTTCGCCTGTGTCCACACCTACCGCTGCGTCTCCTGGGTCCACACCCACCGCTGCTTCTCCTGTGGGCACACCCACTGCTGCTTCTCCTGTGCCACACCTACTGCTGCTTCCCCTGTGGCCACACCTACTGCTGCTTCTCCTGTGCCACACCTACTGCTGCTTTGCCTGTGCCACACCCACTGCTGCTTCTCCTGTGGCCACACCCACTGCTGCTTCTCCTGTGCCACACCTACTGCTGCTTCGCCTGTGTCCACACCTACCGCTGCGTCTCCTGGGTCCACACCCACCGCTGCTTCTCCTGTGGGCACACCCACTGCTGCTTCTCCTGTGCCACACCTACTGCTGCGTCTCCTGGGTCCACACCCACCGCTGCTTCTCCTGTGGCCACTCCCACTGATCCAGCAGTCCCTGGTAATTTGTCACAGGCTATCCAGTTGAGCAACCCGCAGAGCATCCTTCCCACCATGAATGCTACCACTGGGAGAACAGGGGGGCAAGGGGGTAGGTTTTCAGCTTTTGGGGACAAAGGCAAGAAACCTGGGATGTGCATACTGTTTCCATAAACTGTAAACAGTATATGATTTATTTCCCAGATGAATACCATTACTGTGGTGGGTTGGCGCCCCGCCCTGGGTGTCCCCTGCCCTGCGCCCTATGTGCTCTGGGATGGGCTCCAGGTTTCCCCGCGACCCTCACCAGGAATAAGCGGTTAGGATAATGGATGGATGGATGAATACCATTACTTAACTGGGTTTATCTGCTTCTTTAGACTTACACCACATGCACCCACAACACAAAAGCTTTTTAAAATTTTCTTCATGTAATATAACAATGGCTATGAAACTGAAGATCTGACCTTGAATTTTCATATTCAAGCAATTGACAGGTAATGAGACTGTACAGCATGTTTGGTCCCAAGGCTGGCATTCTTTCTTTTTAGATTTTGTCCTGGTGTTGTCCTGCAGTGGACCTTGCCAGTGGCTGACCCCAGAGATCATGGTGCCCATTCTTGACAACTCAGCGATTCAGCAGCGACTCCAGCTGTACCTGCCTTTGGGTGAGTTGCTGTGCCAGACTGCCAATGAAATCCATAAGTCACATCTCCACAGTTCCAGCAGGTACATTTTCCATCTCTGTCTTGAACACACTGTTCTAGTTGGTAGTCCTCCTTGTTTCCTGTTCTGCCGTGTGGCATCATCTGTGCCACGCAGGTAGCTCATATAACATATTTGTGTAGTATGATGTTCTCCTGTGTCTGTCTAAACTGCATAGGCTAAAACAGAATCCATTAAGGCTTTTTGCAAATATACTGTTCTGCTCATAAGTTTACATATTTTGGGCCAAAATCTGAGATAACGGGACTGTCTTTTATTTAATAATTGTACACAGGAGATGCTTCTTGTCATCAAAGACATGAACATGTATTACACAACCTGTGCTGGGTATGTAAATTTAGGAGCAGAAAAGTACTGTATATTTATTCTCTGTTGATTGCTTCCCATGGTAGAAATGATTACATCACATAAGCATCAGTCTCTCACAGTACCAGCTGACAGGTCCTGTGCTCTCACACTTCTCAGGAGTTAGCATGTGGAAGTAAATTAACATGGTTCAGCACATTTCCTCTATGCTGCTGTAGGCCCCAAAAATGTCCAGCAGTGCACTGCCTTTTGGCTAGCTATGGGCACTCGTGAACCAGTCTGGTCTTCCAGGAGAAGCTATACATACTGCCAACAAAGGAGGCCTGCCTACCCACATTTGCAACATACTGGAACACATACAACAGATATGGTAACATTTGGAAACGTGCACAAACGTTCAGCCATTTCTGTATAAAAGCTCATCTGTTTGGGTGTAATATGCCCTACTTGTCTTGGTAAAATGTAATATGACTATGGAAGAAAATCTGACAACTATAAAATAAGGCAAATTAAGCACATTGTATTAGGCCTCCTGAATACTTTGACATATTTGCCTCAGTTGAGACTTCCTTCTTTCTTCAAATGTGGAAACGTTTGCTAAAGTCATGGAACGTGACAATAGATGAACAGATAAGAAAAAGTCCAAACACAAGAAAGGTGATAAAGGCGGCATGAGTTTGGATTAAACTTTTGTTAGCTTTCACTTTCTGGTCGTCTTTAATGTTGTGTTGAGTAGTTCCCCAATGGGACATATGGCACACACCTGGACCATCTTTATACACAGTACAAACATACCACCCTCATTAACGTTTTACACCTGTTTGAAACTGGCATTTGTAGATCTTTAAATATATATATTGATTAGCAACTGTTGGTGTCCTGCGTGGACAGATATGCAAAGTACTGACTTTTATCGGGCAATGAAACTGTTTTTAACTGAAACTTAAACATGGTATTGACTACAAAGTCAAACATAGATGTTCATGACATCTTAGGTAGATACTGATCATCAGCTGTTGACAGATGTACGTTTAGCACCAATGTACTGTGCCAGTCTATTTGAAAATGGTCAGATTCCCACAAACCCAAGCATTGCATATTAAAGCAATGACTCACTGTATCTGACACCAGTTTCATCTCTGGCTTTTAAACACTACATTTTTTTTTTTACCTTTGTTTCCTTCTATAAGGGTTACGTTTTAAAGTAAACTGATCCAACCAGAGTTTCTGATTCCTCATGCAAAACAGTTAATTTTCTGGTTTAAGTGCTTAACTGTGACATTTTGTGTCACTAAGAATAAATGAGAAATCTCCCCATTCCAGTAGGTTAATAAAAGACACTGAGGGAGCTGTGTGCAAACACATGCCAGCCTGACTGTAGGAGTGCCATGGAGACATCCAAGACCACAGCTATAGCATATGCCATTTTCTATTACATTGTTAAAAAACAAAAAGCTACAAAACAACTCTTCAGAGAAAAGCACTACTCGGCTGGATTGACGTAACCAAGCATCAAGAGAAATTTGAAATTTTTTAAATTTTTATTTATACAGAAAGACTTCAGAAAGGCATCTCCTGATTTACAGGTTCCTGGCAAAAAAGGGAAACAGGTTGGAAATAAGTATGAAAACATTTACAATCCACAAATCCAGACTGCATTAAATGCTCTCAACATTTACTATTGTTGCAATCTTGCAATCAAGTTTCATTCGTATGAGTATGGCTGGCTTATGAAACTGAGAAGGTGAATGAGAATACAAACACTGTAAACACTCAAAAGCGTATGAACATAATACAATACATAAATATTGGTGTAATGTCAGTGCTCATGACTTAGTAAGTAAACAGTTTAGTATAACAATCCAAGACCCACTGCGACAGTGTTCTTACTTTGACACGATGCCATCATTTTTTGACAGCCTCAGGATGGAGTCATCTGCCTCACCCTGTCCAACAACAAATAAGGACTCAATCCAAAGTAACATTAAACCAAGTACTTAAGATGAATTATATCTGAGCAGTCAGGTGTTCAGTAAACCCAACAAGGCTGTGCATGAAAAAAACCATTACAGTTAACATCTGTGACAATTAAGTATGCAACTTCATTTCAAAACAAGGCGAGGGCTATTTCATGGACGTCTTAAAAAAAAAAAAGGCAGAACATACCATCCTCCGAATGGCTCCACAGATGGCATAGGTCTTGAACTGACCATTAAACCTGCCTGTTGTCTTGTCGACCTGTGAGGGGTTAGAATGGGAGTAGTTTTAAATGTAATAAATATTAAACCACACCCTCCACCTCTCTAAGTATTAATAAATGAGCTTACCTCAGCAATGTTGATCTGAATCGAAGCATGGTCTTTGGCACTGATGATTCGGTTGCTTGCAGAGCTAAAGGGAATCAAATCAGCAACAGAAATTAATAAACACTATGTAATTAAATATAAGTAACTTGAACACAACGTGTGACAATGACTTTAAGACATCTACTTTGCCTAAATATAATTAAATGGTTAGGTACACCGGTTGTCAGCTTTTTGCATGTTTTTCAACCAGTCTCTACAATATATAAAATGGTTAACCTTAAGTTTAATAAAAAAAATTTTGGTTATAGGACTAGGAAGTAATAGGTCAGTTAATCTTACGGTTTTTGATGTGTTATGTTTTATTTCAAATGTGAGAAATCACAACTCAACCTACTTAAGACAATTAAAATAAACGAAAGTGAACATCAACGCAAAACTAAGACAACTAATTACTGGTATACCATTATCAGGACAAGGACGTATGTATAAGGCGAGAAAACTTACCATTTGCGAGGGACGTACAAGTCCACGAATTCACCAGCATCGTTCTGCATCTTGTTTAGCTATAGTGAACGTCACTATGAGACTAAAGAGCAAAACAGTCGTCAGGAGTAAAAATTTCACGGTATCGCGTCGAAACAAATGATCGTTACCTCTGCGAGTACAATCCGTTTGCGATAAGTAATTATAACTGCACAAACCAGTAAGAATAAAATTTGTTTGGATACTTAAATTGTTAACAGAAACACACTGTTACGGAAAACAAAAGAAAAACGAAAATACTGTTCCATTTTTCATATACAAGTAAAGAAAATGTACGTTAGCTAACCGGAGATACTCAGTGCTATCCGCACATGTGGCTTCGGAGGGTTTACTTCTGTTTGTAATAATATTCACAGTTACACAATAAACAAACCGAATAAACCCCTACTATGTGTAGAATTTGTTTATGATTTGGCAACGTTTATTCGGCCATGCGGTAAAAAAAAAAAAAGACTATGTAATACTTGTAATAAATTTCAGATCGATTTACTCACGTACCTTACTTTGCAGATGGCCGACACAAAAAGGAAGCTCGCTTCCGGAAGTACTTACTTAAATATAAAAATAATTACTTCCTGTGTCAAGCGGATGTGACGCGATACAGATATCCTACCTAAAGCAGAAGAGGCGCGTTTTTTTAAATACTTTATTGGGCAAAAGAGAACAGCAGAGCAAAAAAGATAGGGGACTGAGACAAAAAAAAAAAAAATAAGATCGATTATAGCAGAACAATGGACACAATGAAAGAAAAAACGCTATAAGAAAATACTGTACAAAGTGCATAAATTTACAGTTTTGAGAGTGTAGCATAGACAAATTATACTCATAAAAGTTCATGCACCCGAAAAAACTACTTAATTACAGTGAGTAATTGTAACTCGTTACTTCCACCCCTGGAGTACAGTCATACATAATTGTTTTAATGTATAGTTTGCAGTCAATTTCCAATACCATGAAAGACGGTTTCTGATTGGAAAACTTGTGTTCATGAATATGAAATTTTGGCTAACATTACAATCAAATTAATAGTAAAATATTAATTCGTTTTCTCGGTGGAAAATTATTTAAATGTTGAGAAATAAATTCACTAATATCATTCCAAAATTTATGAGAATGACAACATTTCCAACACAGATGATACATTCCACAAAATGAGCAATTAATATCAATGTCCTTTTTGAATCTTTGTAAGAAAACCTTGGAGAGATAATTTGATGAATAATCCTATGACACTTCCATCCATCATCCTAACCGTTTAGTCCTGATGAGGGTCACGGGGAAGCCTGAAGCCCATCCCGGAGCACAGGACACCAACCCACCACAGGGCATGCACACACACACCAACCTAACCTGCATGTCTTTGGACTGTGGGAGAAAACCCACCAAGCACAGGGAAAACATTCAAACTCCACACACACAGACAGACAGACCCAAGGTGGGAGTTAAACCCAAGGCTTGAAGATGCACAGCAACAGTGCTAACCACCACATCACCGTGCCACCCCTATGACACTTCCTTTATCTTGTTAGTAATTAAATACGTAAATGGCAAATTCCAGGTTTTCTTCCAGTTCTCATCCAAGATTTCACCAATAAAATATAACATATGGGACAGAGACTAAGTCTTTCTGGAATAGAGCATAAATCTTGTGGTTACTGGATTTTTTTAGAGGTGAAATGCAATTGACCAACAACAGTAACAGTGGGGTCTAGTGGTAACATGGATATAATCTGAAGATTTACTGTACTTTTGTAAAGCATTTAAACACCAGCAGAGATTTCATCAAACACTATGGAAAATTCCTTTAGAGGTACTAGAACGTTAAATTTATCTAAGAATTCAGAGTAAGACATAAGTATACCAGTGGATTTAAATATCAGATTAACTAGGTGTATACCATGTTCAAACCAGTTTTTAAAAAATATTGATTTGTTTTTATACAGTATGCCTCTGTTATTCCAAATTAAATATCTATGTGGAGAAAAAATGTGTTTATACATTAAAGACCAGGAAAGAAGCATTTGCTAATGATAAGTGGACAATTTTACAAATCTAAATCTTTTCAATCTTGTAGTTGTAAAGTAAAAGAAAATTAATTCCTCCTAATTTTGACAATATATAGTTGGGTATGAAATTTCTAATTGAGGTTGGCTGTTTTAAAAACTGTCTAATCCAATTTATATTGAATGTATTGTTAAGAGTAAAGAAATTAAGAAAATTAATCCACCATGTTCACAGGAGATCATTAAGATTTTCTAATGTAATGGGGCCTATTTTGCTAAATAAATTTAAACATAATGTTATCAGTTGCTTTAATGGCTTGTTTTTTTTTGTTTGTTTACATCAAGATAATAATGCTATGGAAGTGAGTCTGGAAATTCCTTCTTCTTTAGTAATTAAAACTCTGCCTCTCAAGAGGAGGTCTCTCTGCAGCCATCCAACTTGTTTTGGACCTTATCTATAATAGGGTTACAGTTCAGTGAACATCTTGAGGCCATATCCTTGTTAATGTTGATCCCTAGATATATGATAGATTCTTTAACAGAAATACCACATATCGAAGGTACACTGCAGTCTTTAAGGGCAGTTAGCTCACATTTACTGATGTTTAAGCAGAGCTCAGAAACCTTGGAGAAAGTTGTAATTATATCAATAACCACAGGGACCTGAGATGCTTCTCTTAAAAATAAAGGGTCAGTTATATGCCAATTATAAATAAAAAGGGGCATTTTTTTCTATGTTTTGGTAATAATGTTATTGGACCTCTGGGTCATCATGGGTGGAAACAATGTTTCTCTATATAGTCTAAAAACACACTATGGAGGAAAGGAGAAAGCTGATCTGCAAATGCAACATAGAATTCAGAGGTAATGCCATCTTCACTGGGTTTAAAGTGTTGAATAGCAGACAGAATGTCATCTAAAGTTAGTGGTCTGTCACAAAAGTCTTTTTGGTCACCATCAAGTAAATTTGTGCTAGGGAGAGAAAGACAAAATTGTATGCAAGGGCTTCATTGCAGTTGGACTGATACAATTCACTATATAATTCTAAGCAATATTCTGCTACCCTCTGAGTATCTTCCATAACCACACCATTAATATTTAACTTCTGGATTGTTCTAGTTTTATTGTGACTCTTCTCTATAGTTGGAAGAAGTAAGAGGCGTTCTGCTCACCTTCCTCAAGTGATTTTCGCCTTGATCTTACAAAGGCTCCTTCCGTTTTGGTTTTATATGTCTCATCTGATTTACTTTGGTCCATGTGTGATTCTAACTTCTCAGTTTCTGATGAATTTTCAGGCAGAACCTGAGTAAGAGTTACCATTCAACTAGATTTTCACTTCTTCAGTTCTCCTAGTTTTGCTTGACAGCCTACCACACTCTCACATATTTTTCAACTTATATTATACTTAAAGATTTTCTAGTTCCGGCAAAAGCATATGTCAAAGATTTATTTCAAAATAGCAAAATAATTTTATTAGTGTTTGGATATTTTTGATCACTGGCTCCTAAGGTGCGTAACTCATCCACAATTAGCTTAGTTTTATACTCCAATGTGGGATGGATTGAAATTGTCATTTTGTGATTTCTCTGTGTGGCCAAGGTGTACTCTCGTTGTATACAATCCTCAGCAAATTCACCATTTTTATACCATGTCTTTTTAACAAGCTGTTGAGCTGTTTGTTAGTTTTTGTTCAGCATCAAGAGGTATCGTTTTAAAGTTACATCTTGCTGCATTGGCAAACGCGTGTTGTGAAGTGTGTGATTGATTTGAACATATTTATACTGATAATTTTGTCAAAATAATTTGTACTGATGTTTGTCTTTAATTGCCGGTGAACTCTATAGTTATGGTACAATCAATTACCGTTAATGACTTGGAAGAGGAAGTGTTTTTTATTGATTTGCTTTAAAAATAATGGTTGGTCTTGTGAGTTATACGACTTTTTTGTCGTGTAAAATAAAAGCAACAAAATAGTATTAACGTCCCTTCTTGTCATTATTTTTGTAGTAGTTTGACTACAATGCGTTCAGTGGAAAAAATATACAGGGTAGCGATTTTGTAGGCATTACGAATTTTCTTTATATCTCCATTACAAACAAAGAGGTCTCCTAATGAAAATATTACCTTCCCATTGAAACAACATGGTATTTTGTATTCAGTACACAAATAACAGACAACAAATACATGTATTAAAAATATATTTTGATTATCATTAATAAAATAATAAACAATTTCACAAATACATTTACACAGTTGTAAAGAATGACTTGAACAGATAAAAATTGCATTATAAACCAACATCTAACGAGGTAACAATATTGTCAACAAAACTAACCACATAATAAAAATATCCATCAGTACACTATTAAATATGGTCCACTTCTGTTAAATGCTTTAAATGTATTAAGTTTTTGGGTACACAGTGAAGTCAGGACCAGCAAAATAATGCAAAGTTAAGATTTTGCCTAACTGAGGTCCACATCACATTTTCTTTGCAGTTCCAGACCACATACCAGCAGTAACACCATGTTTCCATTCCACAGCGTTCTTGGCTGAACCATAGTCAGTGCGCTATAGTTCCTCTGAACTCACACACCTCCAGTCCGCTAACCTGACACTCATCCAAACTGAGGAAAAGTAGATATTTGTGCTTCTCCAAGATTGTCAATCACACTTCAGTTAGGTACAGTACAGCAGACTTTCTACAGATCTTCCTAATCCACTTCAGCACGAAAAAGGCAAATATGAAAAAATGCAGCATAAAGATAAAAAAGGGAAATATATTTAAAAAATCTAAATTCAGCTGTAAATATAACCGGAGAGAAAGTAGAAACATGAGTCAAACAAAAACTGCTTGGTTTGGGCATAAGAGCCACAATTACTGCAGATTCTCCACACTAGGTGATATTTAATAGTAAAAACCATGTAAAATGTTAAACCTCACACAAAACATCCCCAAATTTTGTACTGTGTACAGGAAAAAGGGTAAACCTAAATCCCTACTGATAATTTTCATATACACCACAGTACCATTAAACCATCTGAAACAGTGAACTGCACAAGGCTTTTTTTTTTTTTTTTTTTTTTTAACTTAAAAGATCACATTTTTTACAGACAGGCAGTTGGCACTATACAAAAATTACCTGTGCAATTTCTGTAGAAACGTTATTTTCAAACACATTTTTCAAAAATACAGCATACAATCAGGGCCAGATTATGCATTAGACTAAGTGGCCTGAACCCGTAGGGCCCAGAGCTCGTGAGGACTCAAACAGAAAAACTTTTCTTCCATGACTTCATTGTGCATGTATACTGATTGGAGACTAGAGCCCTAATCATGGCTTAATCTGGCCCTGCACACAATACAAAAGCTGACTGTAAATCCATCCAATATTCAGAAAAACAAAACCACATAGAATAGACATCAAAATAGAAATGCATTTTTGTGCTTGCAAGACATACATACACACATGCTTTCATACTAACATAGACAAACCAGTATATATACAAATATCCCTTTTTACCTATGCACATTAAATAACATATTACTACACAATTAAAATAACTGTATACTGGTGACTTGATATAATGCTGTCTTTGGACAGGAGGAACGCTTTCTTCCACATTAGACCATCCATGTCCCATGATGGCCAGTTTATCAATTTATCATTCACCCTACTTCATCATATACATGGACAATCAATCAAACTCACTTATTTCAGCATTTAATTTTATCTCATTTGAAGTTAACTGCATTGCATCACTTTTGAATTTAGCAGCTAGCACAGATATACAGTATTATGAGATGATCTTGTTCATTGTCACAATGAACAAAATTTAAGAGAATTACTGGTGCTAGGCTGGCACAGTGGTTTACTGTACGGCATGGAAGCTCAGCACTGTGTCCTCACATCGTCAGAGTACTGGGTTTGAATCTGGATCTCAGAAATGTGGATGTGTGGAATTTGTTCTCCCAATGTATGCATGGATTTTCTCCAGGTTCTCTGGTTTCCTCACACAGTCCAAAGACATGTAGGCCAGGATTGGAAAATCTAAATTGGCCTTAAATGGGCTGGCGCACTGTCTAAGGTGTACCTTGCCTTGTGCACTAGGCTGCCTGGGACAGGCTCCAGGGCACCCACCGCCCTGCCAGGGATAAGCAGCTTTAGCAACTCGCACAATGCAAGAAATGTGCGATGCAATGCATGAACGGGAAGAGCTGAGATTTTTTATTGATAGTCACATTGAAAAACTTTTTTCACCATCACAGTCAACTATTTAGCAAACCACATGTTTATATCTTCAAGGAAACAGCTACAATAAAGACCGCTTTAAAGAGATGTCATTTGTGAAATCCATTTTTTAGACATTTGGATGCATTTGCAGTTTTTCAAATGAGTGATCAGCATTAATCTGTGTTTAGACTGGCAAGTACAGACACCAGCAGTAAAATATTGCAAATTAGGCCAATTAACTGTGCTGTTAGCTGTCAATTTAGGTAAAGTATCTTACAATAACATCAAGTAGAAGCAGCATAATCTAAAGACATTGGAAGATAAACTGAGGTCCTGTTTGCATTCTATCAGAGTGCATTGTGTCTAGTCACCAGCATACTTGCACAGCATTGCCAAAATGTACCTAGGGGTCTAGTGGTAACTAACCCTGGTCAAGGCAGCACCAGAAACGTGCCCATAAGCGTATTCTCTAACATAGAGCATGGAACTGCTTCTGCGCCAGAGCACCTTACTGCCCTGGAGCAAGGTTTGGAAGAACAGTGATGGATATTTATTTTTAATGTCTGTTTAGTAGCATACATCAGCAGTGTCAGAACGCCAGGTCATGGCCAGTACCAACTCAACTGTGACCTCATGTTAAAAGGGATGTTCAAAATATACACATAGGAAGGACCAGGACTCGGTTTCCAAAGAATCAAAATGCAGATAGATAATTTTCTTCTTGTTTTGGTTCATTTTAAATCATTCTGTCATATTACATACTCAGTAAATTTTTTGTCCCCAATTTAAAAACTAAAATAAAATATAGCATAGCAGGCCATGAACTGGACTCATATACAGACAGTGGGACTTGGTGCTGTGCTTAAACTAGAAGAAGGAATTTTCATTATGAGGATTAAGAAAAGTTGAAGTCACTGAACTAGTTGCGCATTACCCAAAAACCTTTCAGTCTGAGGGATGTTAGTGGGCAGAGAATGACTCACCCTACAGGGACAAGGGTACCTTGAGACTGACGTGCAGTGCTGCTCAACTAGTGACCATGCCAACAACAGCATCGTCATCATCCCTTTATGCATGATGAAAACACATGAGAGTTGGGCAGACGCTAAAATCTTGAATAATCTGAAATGGCAGATCAACCATCCTGGATCGTGTTCAACGCTGAGATAGATTTCAGGGTTGCTGTACCAGGCGGCGGTAATGTGGCATGACCTTGCTCTCTGGCAGGTAGAGCGCCATCTCCAGGGCAACTAGCACAGTGAATTCAAAAGGGATGAGCTCACGCCGGTTGATGCGGAAACACTCCTCCAGCTTCTGCTCAAGAAAGAGAGAGAGGTGAGAATTAATAACGTGGCAAGAGCAGCAAGTTGTGAAATGGTTCACACACTGCCCTCGTGTCTGCTGTCATCCAAGACATTTCCGGAGGTATCGGCAAGCAAAGCACTGATGTACTTAAAGATTGTGCACAATCTTACCACTGTTAGAGGATGTAATACAATACAAGTGTGCAACTATAAAACTCTCGGCTTTTTCCTTCATAAAGGAAATGTTGTGAACTAACGCAGGGTGCATACTGGGAAAATGTACAGCAAGACCTGGATTCCTAACACAGGCTGCAGAATGATACCAAATAATAAATATTAATAACAAACGAGGCACATACTTTTATAAAATCACTACACTCCTTGGATACCTCAGTAATGTAATGTAAAGTAGTCTGTGTGGAAACAAATCGTTTCAATGATCATAATAATTATAATGATTAATAAAGCAACACAAATGGACTCATCTCAAAGATTCTTGGATATCCTGACAAGAACACTGAAGTTTTCAGTTTAATTAAGTCTGGGGTATTAAGAATGGAGTATTCAACTCACTACATTTTTTTTTTTAACATTCTGGCTTCAAAACCAGTATAACTCCTCAAATGTATCATTATTTGTGCTACAGAAAATACACTTCTAACATACAAAAACAGAACAAACTAGTCTGTAAACGGAAGGAACTGAACGGCGAGAAGGAAGCAGCATTAGAACACGGCACCAGGTGCACCTACTCACATCAATGAGCAGCTGAACTTCCTGCCTGCGGAGGTCGCTGCTGATCTTGGCGGCTAGCAGCACGCAGGCAGCTGACACCAGCTTTCGGTTCTGCTTGTTGAGACGCCCCTGCAGCACGAGCTTCTCAAAGTAAACGAAAGCCATCGCCACGGTGACTGGCTGCAGGCCGCATTCTTCGCTTACCATGCGCATCTCTCGCTTAAGACTAAGCAGTGGACAGGGAGAGGAGAAAGGCAGTCAGGCGTTTTGTGTGTACACAAACACTGGTCGAAGGACATGGAGCAAAAATTTATATACAAAACAGCAGAGAGATGGGCCGTTTATATACAGCAGCATAGCTTATACTTTCCATGACAGAAGTTTTAACAGAGGGATGAGTAGTTAGTTTAAAACCACTAAATTTTGTAATAAAGGGGATAAAAAGTACCAAAAGCAAAATGATTTAACCAGAGCAAGTGTTTTAACTTTTCCATATTTACCAGATATATACTGTATTTTCAATGTCTATAGTTAAAGCACTTCTGACACCAAGATAATATATACAGCGGCCTGATGGCTCTGTGGGTAGCGCATCAGGCTAGGAAGTGGAAGTCGCCTAGTTTGAATCCCAGCCCAGCCAGGTGTGTCCTTGAACCAAACATTGAGGCACTGGCACCCCAGACACTACATGTGGCTGGCTGCCCACGTATCCCTGCAGGGACGGGTTAAATGCAGAGAGGTAATTTCCCTGTGGGATTAAAAAAGTACTGGAAAATAAAATAAAAAATCTTAGTTACTTTTCTTAGTCAAAAGCTAAAAGGATGAGGCCTATACCCATTAAGAGGCTAGAAGATCACCAGTGTGAAACACTGCATGGTGCTCCATCACACGGCTCCGTGTACGTGCTATCGTCGTTTTTATCTTCAGATCAGTTCTCTTGTGTCAGCTGGACTTTACCGTTACCTCTTTATCTTGCTCAGAGTCAGCTTGATGTGAGGAAACCTCTCCCGGAATGCCTCGTTCATGTCCTTCTTCAGGTCTGACGGCTTCACGTACTCGATCACTGTGGTCTGACAAAGATAAACAGTCGTTTAGGTCTTACTAGGGTTTGGTCAGATAGTAGTGATAAAAATGGGGTAATGGGAAGTTGGGGGATAACATGATGAGGTAAGTAATGGTCCTGGACCTAGGTTGGCCTCACCATATACGAAGCAAAAATTAGCACCCTCTTGTGCTTCCCGCAGGGCCACTGGGGGTCACTCAGCAGGTTGGGGTCATACTCTAGTGGGTCGTCCATTCCTGTGTGAGATCGGCAACATTCTCACACCTGCTACAGCTTCTGCATAGCGTGGTGGCGTCAGATACACATGCAAGCAGCCACACAAAATCCGTGCCCTTCGAATGTCATCTGTGATATTTATGCAATGAAGCTTCTTTACGTTTTTCTCCACAAATGCCAATCGTTCCTTCTCATGAATCCCATAATTCCTTTCCATGGGCCAATACCCTTTCTGTTTACAAAACCTTGTGTTCTATGTACTGTGTTCAGGCGTTTGTCAACCCCTCACTGTATTTAGCTTTTATGTCATTGTACATGTTGTCATGGATCGACAAGCTTTGCTCAGGAAGTAGAAAATGATCTGCAGACAAGCCTACCCTCTATGACCAGTGTCAGCAGAGGTGACATTATGTGAGATGCTGGTTGATGGCCTTGAGGTTGCCAAGGCAACCTGGCGCAGCCTACCTAAATCCTGGCCAATGGTGCAGGTGTGCCTGGCAGGAGTGTGGCATTTCTGGTTGCGAGAGATCTCTACAGGAGCACTCTTGCACCTCACCAAGGCATTGGTTGGTAGGAGAAACTTAGCATATGATACTGTCTGGAGGGAGGAAAATGAAGACAAAATTTTGACATATATTCATAGTGCTTTACATCTGAGAACATTCTGACATTTCCAAGAAACACTAATGTACAATATAAACACTATAGACAGACCCACATCTGGATAAATAAATAAATAAATAAAACAATGATAAAGCTATTCATGTGACAAGACACATAAACCCTGGTGTATCACAGGAGAGGACTGGTTCCTTTTTTTAAAGTGCAAGGCCACGGGCTGGTCCCGACTCAGATTTCTTGTTATCCAATGTCAGCACTGATGGAATCGAGAAACGCGAAAAAGCTGTCCTTCCCATCTATGCTTCCAATAATAAAAAGTGTTTACCTTGCCATAAGCACCCAGCTCCACACCTTCCAGAAAGGGAGCCACGTCTAGGCTGGCAGTAGCCCCCCCTGAGGAGTGGCGTTGTCGCTCCACATCTTGCTTTGGATTGCTGCCCAGAGAAGAAAGGTGGCTCAGAGGGCGGGGGTGACTGTTATTAGCATTTTTAGGTGGATTAATGAGAAAGCAGAAGGTCTCAGAAGTCCCAGAGATCAGCAAATTTAGTTAACCTGTAAATTCAACCCAGTTTGTGTTATTCCATCTTCTCATCAGTGACTACCAAATGTTCAGACAAGTTTGCAGTCAAAGTTAAGACATCTTTGCGAGAATGTGCTTTGCATTGTGAAATCAGCAAGATCACCCAAGTGAATCCTAGCTGCAAATCCATTTGGAAATTGTTTACTCTGTCCCTTAAAAATATCACTAGACACGTAACGCTTAAGGGACTCCACTCAAATTGAGAGTTATTTTTAAAGAGCAGTTGCTGTTTTGGCTAGATATGCCTTGTTGTACCAGTGTCGAAACTATTTAAACAGTATCATAAACATGTAACAGGAAAAACAGGAGTAGATTCAGATAAAGGCTGGAGACAGAAACAGGGCAGGGGAGAACTGGGAGGAGCTGGTGAGGCCTAATACACATGACACAAACAAACAAACACCATCCTCACAACTCAGGATAGCAGAAGGATGGGCCAGGTCAAACCTACAACTCAGGATAACAGAAGGATGGGCCAGGTCAAACCTACTCCTCACAGCACATATATAGTTAATCAAATGCTTTTGATTGTTAAGTGTAATTAATTTTTTTCCTAAAATAAACTGTGACATAAAGAGTATTGTGGTCCTTACACACCCTGCAGAAAATATTCACTGGGTTTTAGCTGCATCTTGAAGGGGCTGTTCACACTGGATACCAAAGTACTGAGCTACATTATCATTACAGCATCTCCTAAAGGTTTCATGCCCTGTGATGCAAACAACCCCTCTTCTGCAAAGGCAGTGGGCAGAAAGCAGCACTGAAATTACCCGTGGATCTCCTCTCAGCCCTGCACGGCCCAAGACGGCTCTTCAGTGTAGTCTGGTGCCCCGCTGCAGAAACCAGTATCTCTGACAGCTTATATAACCCCAGTAATGCCCAGTATTCAAACTAATCCCTTCCATTTCTTCTACCACACAAACCCAACACAAATTATGGGACTATCAAAAGGTAAAAATGTTCTTCTGCATTAGCAGGCAATGAAACAATGTGAGGGGTACTGCTGTTGAACTTCACTAGTTCAGATAAATTACTCTAGGAATTCATGTCTATTTATGAAAACGATAAAGTAAGCAAGCCAGTCTAGACACAGCAATCTGTTAAGAAGTGAAATCACATCGTTTTACAGAACCCAGGTCATTTTGCAAACAAAGTATGATCACAACCATAGCCTCTTATCCAGAACCAGTGCCAACCAAAGCTTTCCTTAAAAAAAATCTGATCCAGAAAGCTTAAAGACATGCCAGGTCATTTCTAGTTGGGCTACACTTGCTTGACAGGAACCAAGGTTTGGAACATCACTTAATTCTCAGCATTACAATCCAAACTGTTCCAAAACACGAATCTGACAAGAACACAGATGGTTCCATTTGCAAATGAAAGTGTGAGAATGAACTAGTCGGACAGATGGATTGCTTGTGGAAGCCAGGTAAAGTGTGTACACAGTCCATTACCAAGAGTTCACCTCCCCATCTTTCACCCACATCTCAGCCACCTGGCACCCAGCCAAAAGGCACACAGCAGAAGTACTCTTCCAGTGCACATTCCTGCCAATCCTCTCCTTAATCCCACAAAACAAGATCTACATGACAGATTTCAGGAGCTCATCCAACACATTACCCTGAGCAACTTACTTAATAAACTAGTGAAAATTATCTTACAATAACATAATTACATTACTTAAACACAGTACACCAGGGTCCATGCTAAACCCTACACTGGCAAGCTCTGATTGAAGAGCCTCATATTTGCTGTAAAACAGACGGTGCTGGCAGGACTTTGCTGTGAACGTGGTGGTGTGTGGTTGGAAAGAAGAGCGGCTGTACCGTACCTGAGCTGGGTGCTCTGGCCGTATGGGACGATGGAGAGGGCAGCACACAGCGAGCGCTTGGCACAGATCAAGATGACCCTTCAGCAGAGACACATGTCGTTCATTTGGCCCAGACAGAGACTGAGCACAATTACGTTTAAATGCAAATGCATAACCTTTGAACCCTTAACTACAAAAACAAGGAGCAAAGACACAGTTCGGCCAGGATGAGAAACACATTAACACCATACCTTTCATTTTGTGCCAACATATTCTGTATTCTAGTTACGTAATCGTGTGGTGCTGCATTACAAACTGAAAATGCCAATAGTTATCGCAGACAGGGCTGTGGAGTCATCTTACTGGAGTTGGACTCTGTAAAATCGTATCAGCTCAGACTAAATGTACCACATTTAAAGGCATAAAAATCGACCCGGGGTATCAGTTGATCCCCAAAATTTAGAGGTAATACAGGTTTAGGTTTATATTTGCAGGATAAGTTGAGTCCCAAAATGGCCCTCAAAACTTGGCCTGTGGACACGTACACAGCAGAAGTCAATAAATAGTCTCATTTAATACTAAATTATAAATGTTCTTCTACTTACTGTTATATGATACATAATTGTATAACATATTAAAAAAATAAACAAGATGGTCAAAGTTTAAACCCATGCTGTAGAGTCGGAGCTACCATGAACTGAGGAGTTGGAGTCGAATGTTTGGTGTTCAGACTCCACAGCCCTGATCACAAGTCAACCGCTGTGTTTCAGGAGTGGATCATTAACAAAACACTTTAGTAAACTGTGTCGAGAGCAGGGTTAGTACAGCCAGTCAACAGCTCAGCCAGCATCAGCGGTGTCATAGTAGTCATCATCACAAATTCACTCAAAGGACTGGATTTGTGTTAGGTCTGGCACTACTAATGTTCCTGCAACGCACTCCTAATGTTCCTGCAATGCTCATGCAAGTATCGGCACCTGCTTTTCTGCATTTCTTCTGTGTGGCCTCTTTGGCTTTGTAAATTCAGTGAGATTGCAATTTTCAAAACATGAAAGAACCTGGTTTATGGCCCCTCTTGAGCCCCAATCTCACCCCGCCCAAATCACCCATGATTATGCCCATGGGGAATATGCTGTAAAACCACGTGAGTGTGCAGGTGAACAAAGGCCCTCTGTGTACACAGACAAAACTGAAACCACCTGAAGGTCAAGAAAAAGGCAGTCAGTGCAAATGCAGGGTGACTGGTGCTCAAATAGTAACAATGTTCACAACAATAACTCCGTCTTCTATTGTGAGCACTGTTTGTCTTTTTGTTTGTCGATACCATTTTGCAGACTAGTTACGTCCATTTTATGGCTACCCTCGTCACTGCACTCATACCACAACGCCCTGCTCACCTGCTGCCACCTGTGTCGTACTGCCTCATGCTCTTGATGAAGTGCACCTTCTTCGGTGGCCTTGTTCCTGATGAGCCAGAGTGGTTCCGTAACCTGCGCACAGGCAGAGGACTGAAATCAGCCAATCAGCACGTCCCAGTCCTGCTTCAAGCAACATTCCACAATATACATATGGGCGAACACAGAAAGGATCCAATTAATTATTCAGAACAAATTAATGATTGACTTTCCAAAATGGGGTGAACGGACATCATATTCAAATCCCTATAATGTTACAAATACTAACAAAACCATTTAAGATGAAGTATCTTAACGGACGTAGATGTAGTGCAGTCAAGACTATGTATGCCTCTACTGAGTCTTACAAACGGTCAGATAAATGCTAAAATGGCAGAATCCACAGTGCTGTCCTCCTGATATGACTAACACTATGCAGGCTACATTTACTACAATGCCCATTCATTAAAGCTGATAAAATTGGAAACATTAATACAGGGGTGTAAAACAGATCCTAAAGGACTCAGCATGTGTGGTTTTATTCTAGTTGATGCCACTGTCTTAATTATCCCAACTGGAAGCTAATTACTGGTGCTATTTTTATACCTACGCATTTCCCCTAAAATACAGACGTGAAACAGGGTACATCCAAAACATAAGTGACAAACATGATATTATGTAGGTGCAATTTAGTATTTAAATTCATTAAATTCTTCCATTAAACAGACCTAATTCAATGTGTAAGAACAGCTAAAACAGTATCTAACATTTACATTGGTATCTACTGTAAACCTACAAAGGACAGCACTGCTGTAAAATGTTATGTCTGCAGCTGGTTCAAAGGTCAAATTGGTCAGGTGCTCTGACACTCCTATTGATGGCTCAGGGTATATACAGTAGTCATAAACACTGTGTTTAACACCAGTCCTCCCACTTAGCTCTGTATTACAGTCTCTCTCTCAAGGAACAAGCCTGTGATAAACTCTTCCATTAACACATGAATCTTGCTAACTGTCCTCTGTTTATTCTGTATAATAATACATAACTTATACATACAGTAAGATAATAATAAATATACCACTGCCTTCCCCAGTGTCTGTACTTAATTTGTTTCTCTGCATCCATTTCTTTGTCTGTCTTTCTGTGTCTACTTCTCCCCCAATCTCTATTTTCAGAATAAACCCCAGGGCAACAGCTTTCTGGAAGATGACCCAACAACATGAGACTGACCATGCTAAATGTAGCCCTCAGCCAACAGCTTGGGCAAAGGCCTTCTTGCCAGCTGACAGAACAGCCATGACCCAGACCAGTACTTCCACACAGTCCCTGTGTGACAGAGCCACATGGCAAGCTGGAAGGACACTCACTGAGGAGTGTGTGAAGCGCCTGCTGGGAGACGCTTTAAGCTCAAGTGTTATGATGATGGCTGTATCGATCAGTTGCATCATCGGTGTTTTGCAACTTGTCCAGGATCATAAAATTTTGATTATGCACGCCGGTAGGTGATTAGTAACGGTCTCATAGCATACACGAGAAATGTCAACCTGCATGGCGTCTCAGTAAAGCAATGCTGGTCTTAAATCCATCTGTATAGGAGCACAATCGGTGTGTACAGGAGAAGATCTAAATGAATGTGGTCACTAACACAGTAGCAGACACCGCACAAACAGCCTCCATGCTTGTATTAATAACCGGTCATTACTGGAAACACGAGATCTTGTAAAACAACAACACAAATGTGCAACTTCGTAATCAGCCTGGTAGATCTTTGGCAAACTATACTGTTTCGTTAAATAATTGGCGAAAAAAAAAAACCGTGATCACATTTTACTAGTTTTATTCATGGGCTATCTGCGAAAAGCAGTACAAGATGTATCATCAGGAAAGCACTCGTACAGACTAGACCAGAGCACCATGTCCCTTTCGCTGTCTAAGCAAATAAGTCACTTCTCATGACAACCGGAATTGGCAAAAAAAAAGGGTAACACGCATTGCTTAAATGATATCCTTGGTACTTAGGGACAACAATACTTAGAAAGGTACACCAAATAACAGGCATTAAAGCCATCAGATCGGTAATATAAATAACAGGTCTTTAGTGAAAAGCACTCTAAAGGGACATTTGTCACGACAGGCGCTTGATTACAAGCCGGACGACAGCTGAGTTAAAGAACCCCAGAAAGATTTTAGAAGGGCTTTATAGTGTTCAAAATGAAAATATAACGGGTACCTTCAAAAATATCTCAAAGTTACTTTACTGGCTAACCAAAGTAAAACACTAATCTGGCTAAACAGCATTAATAATGTAGAATGCCAAACAAATCTTCACACTCGCAAGAAATAGTTTACCTTAAATAATCTACGGAGGTACCAGTTCATGATTCATAAAACCACACTTACCTTTGTCTTGCATCCATACTCGGAAAATTACTTTGAACCGGCATCACGGTCGGTGATTTAGTGGTTATTAAAAGAGCATTTGGTACCGCTGCAGACGGTGCCGATACAGGGGCGAACCTTACACCCTCCGAAACCCCATCGTTGCCGCCTGTAGCGTTGACACCTGCGGCGTTAGGGAAGGCAAGAGAAGGTGTGTGGCTGACGAGCGACATCCCCGATCCAGCAGTAGTGCTTTCACCGCCCATAGAGGGTGACAGGAGGGTGAAGGCTCCGCCGCTGCCCGGCGCAGAGAGCGGCACACCAGCAGCCACTGCCGCGCCGTCCAAGCCCTGGAGCACTGGCTCGCTTTGTCTGCCATTCCCATTATCCAAGCTACACACAGGACGTCCATCTAAGGATATATTTTTAAGGAACAACAACGCTGCCTGTCTCCGCCGCGAGTCTTTACTTTTACGCCGACGTTCTTTACTCTGCTTGACAGTCATACCTAACGCAGCACTGGCGGCCGCAGCCGCCATTCTTGAACTGAAAGTAAATCTCGTATAAACCGAAAGCGTTTTGCCCGGTTTGAGGACATCGCCACGCCCACTGTAATTCGATTGGATCGCAGTAAAAATTTGTGTTAAAAAAATAAATATCAAACAATCTCATTGGCCGTGGATTGCTTAAATTACACGTTGAAAGTCATGCTTACATTGTACTAAAAACAATGTTTATGTCAAGCTTTATAAGGTAGATTAGATACATAGATAGATAGACAGATATAGATGATGATGATGATTTAATACTGTACTGCTGTAAATGCACTTGCAACCACTTTTAAAGTTTTTTTTTCTAAGAATGGCATGCGATAATCCCTGTCTTTTCAGCAGAAATCAATGAACATTACCATTTTATATAAACATGATATAGTAAACGCTACTATGCTGTTTTACATTTATCATTAATTAATTGATTTTGATTACTACTGTACTTCGATAAAATTATTGGAAAATCAGCCAAACATTAATCATAATAATAAAATAGTATTTGTGATGTTGGAATATGGACTGAAGCTACAGTGGTTACAAGTGCATTTACCACAGTACAGTATTAAACCATTATTAGGATGCTAGTGCAAACTCCTGACTTTAGGAGTGACAGATGGAAGAGAAACAACCTTACTTCCTCAGTTATCGTGCTCAAGCAAACCACAAAAGGGCTTTGCCCTGCGGCCTGCACTTCATCTCATTATGCATGTGCAGTTCAACCTTCTACTCAAGAAACATGTCAGGCACATCAGTTAACACACCACTACTGGCAACCTTTCAGAATGTCAGACTTTATCTGTCCACAGAAAAGCTGACCAGAGCAAAATGACACACATTCATACCAAATTGACTTACACAATGTATGAAATACCATTTTAAACTATTCCCAATGAAGGTGAGTTTGCTGAAGTTTACAGTAGCAGCTTGCCTTGAAATGTACCAAAAAAGAAAAAAATGGGGGGTGGGAGGTTCTGTAAAGGCTGAGAACCATGGACAGAGTAGTGACTTTCACCTCGAAATAAATCTAAATAAATATGTCTATTCCCCTGACTGTATGATTATGTATACCACTTCAAGGTCCATGGGCCGATCAGTGTGCTTATTTTCATTCCTTATAGTGTCTTAATTTAATCTTGACTCAGCTTTTGTCTGAATTTATTTTTAGATTCAGAATTAATAAAACAAGGCATTAATTGAAACCATAAATTAAAGGTTCGGACAAATAAAACTAAAAGTAAGAAAGCATTTAATGCTATTAAGGGATTAACAAACATCTTTGAAAGCGTATGCCTGTACTTTTTTGTCCCTTGTTAATTTTTAAAATTGTTTTAGATAATTAATATGTTATAAACAAATAAGCAATTATGTTTATTCCAGTGAAAATGTGTAATGTTCATTACACATGTGGGCATGTGTGTGCACGCGTGCACACACACGCAAACACTCACACACACACACACACACACACACACACACACACACACACACACACACACACACAAAAATTTAATTGTCTTGTAATGTCCGCATTGGGGCTGTGTGTTGATTTGGGTTAGGGAACTGGGTTACGGTATTTATAGAATTTCAGTTTCTGGTAAGATTTTTCTCTAATTCTCCATGACATTGTTTATTTTTTGTTTGTTTTTTTTTTTGTTTTGTCAAGGATTTGTAATGTTTATTTCCCATAAAACAATAAAGAGGGGTTCTCCCATTTACTTAGAAACATGCTGCTTGTATTCAAATGCTCACACCCACAACACTGAAATACACAGACATACACTTTTACATACTGGTACATTTCTTTCCACAAACACTTTGTTTTCTTGCTTTTCTTGTTCACACAAACAGTGGTAACCAAGAAAAATAACTGAAAAAAATCTAATCTAAATCACATTAATTTTATTCTAAACTTTATAAATACTGTAGTGGTAGCACAGTGGTGTGGTGGTTAGCACTGTTGCCATGCACCTCCAGGCCTGGGGTTCAATTCCCATGTTGTGTGTGTGTGTGGAGTTTGTATGTTCTTCCTGTGCTTGGTGGGTTTTCTCCAGGTGCTCTGGTTTCCTGCCACAGTCCAAAGACATACAGGTTAAGTTGGTGTGTGTGTGCCTGCCCTGTGGTGGGTTGGTGTCCCCTGGGATGGGCTCCAGGCTTCCCTGTGACCCTCACCAGGAATAAGCAGTTAAGATGATGGATGGATAAATACTGTAGTTATTGAAGTACAGCAGAAGCAGTTTAGCTGTGCTTAATGTAGTTTTCAATCATTTAGGTGTGAGCTCATCTTTTCAAAGTAATTAGCAGTTTACCATATTAAATTTGGACAATATTTTGATACAGGATAATTTACTTTATTAAATTAATTTAGGATAAACACCTTCCTGAGGATTGCAGCAGCACTTTCACTCCTCAGGTGAAAGGTGTTCAAAAATATGGTGTGTGTGTGTGTGTGTGGGGGGAGGTGTGCAAAGGAGGGGGGGGGGTAATTGGCAGGAGGTGGGGCAGTTGCCTGTATTGCCTGAGGGGTTGCTATAGGCACATGACACACAGCCTATCAGTTTAGGGTGAGATTTAGCAAACCATAGAAGAAAGTGAAGGCACTTCCCTTCCATCCAGCATTGCAGGTCCCATGAGGCGTGGCCCTGCAGAACTTTATTGCTAGCCACCATGGCAACTGGTAACATCAAGATCCTTGTTTTATTCCATTATTTACTATGTTTATGTTAGTGCCTGCCAGCAAACATTATTTCTATACCTGGAGTGCCTCATTCTTTCAAGTATCATTTCAAGACCAATTTTTTTTTTACTACCTGTGCCTGTCTTCAGTTTCATAATATGATCAGGTTGTTCCCACCTCAGAAAGGGCCAGAGCAGTACAGGCATAAGCGAAAAGGTAAAGAGACCCCAGTTTAGCTCAAAAAGAGTTAATGAGGACACTAAAGACTTGACAATAATGAGGTTGATTTTTGAGATAGTGCCGGACTAATATGCTAGCAATATCAACTCATCTGAGGTTTCAGCTGTGGAATAACAAAGGCAGACAGTGTCCCATGTTATGAGCAAGTCCGTCACTCTAAAAATAGGGTTTTTAAAACATCGCTTCATCCATCACAGAAAACAATCGAGATCAACAATCATTCGACACTGCAGGGTTCTTTACCGCTCCATTCTCTCAGTTTTAAATATCAATCTGACACTCTTGAGTCTTATAGCTGAAGCAGAACAAAACCATAGGATATGCTTCACTTGAAACAACTTCCCCAGGTCAAAGCAATAGCACCATATGCAGACAGCGGATGGTGAGCACTGGGTTGTTTTGTAACTAAGGGCACACAAAATCTATGCAGGTTTACATCAAAACAACAAGAAAAGCTAAAAGATTTTTGAAGCCGCTGATATTTGTGGTAAATCTATACAAAAGCGAACATTCATGCATCAGTCAAAAGACTGTCAGCTGCTAGAAAAAGCAGCTTTCATAAAAACTGGATCTAAACCTCTGGTCTAGCAGTCACAAGGAACCCACAGGGAACAAGTCTAAGCATAACTTTTTTTTTCCCTTCTGATACCATGAAAGAGTACAAATATAACAGTAAGTTTCAGGTATGAAGTTAAAGTCGAGGAAATGCTTCTTCTTTCAAAAAATAATTTTTGTCTACTAAATGTTTCAGAGCATATATAACAACATGTGAGATAAAGTACACAACTATCATTGATGATACAAAATCTAATCTAACACACCTACCTTTTGTAAGACGAATCGTCACCAGTATAAACATTTGTAACTCCATGCACACATTTTTGGTGTTATTCTGACGTGTAATAAAAGATACAGAACTATGTTGTATTAACTATTTTGTGCTAGTCATTTTGAAGCCTGGCTTGCTTTTCAGCAACACTTCCTACTTGTAAACCTTAAATGCTCCATAAAGGAAGTTGCAAAGGAATGGAACAAGGTACAGGTGTTTTCAGATGTGAAGAACCTTAATGGGTTGGGTATTCGGGCAGAGGCTGAACATGTCAGGCACTGGCACTGTTATATGACCCATTGGACAGTTTTGTGTAGCAGCATTTAAGGTTCAGCACATCGCTTTGAAGGTATGGGGCTGCAGGGAACAAAAGTAGCTTTAACAATGGAAAAAGAAAGCAGGAGGGAATCCTGACCTGTGGACGTGCACATAAAGTGGTGTCTTTGCGGGAGGTACTTATTTCTCATGGGGTAGTTCTAAAAATCCACAAACACTCGTTTAGTTTTTAAGGCTGTTCTCTCAGCCAGATTTACTATGGCATTTTTCAACTATGTTTTCACCACAGCTTTTATTACCTTTTATTCAGACATACCTGTAACTCTGCTCGCTGGCTCTATCATCTGCACACTTCTAAGGCAGTATAATCCAAAACACGCAAACGAACAAATACCCTTCCAATATATACATACAATAAATTAATTATATGTATATATAATTACCATAGCATAATAGTACTTATATCAAACACATAACCACAGAGTAAAAAATAATAAAAAAGTAAATATAAATAGGTACATGTATATGAGTAATAAAGTTTGTAACAGACTGAGTAAAATCAACTAAGAAATCTCAATCGATCACACCAGCTAACACATAATGTTCAAACATTGTTTTGTGGCATGAGCACAGTTGCTACAGTATCCCTTTTTTGCGGGGACAATAACCACCACATGGGCTCTCATAAAATCCATGCTGAATTTTCAGGCAAAAGTGACTGATGTGACATTTGTCTGTAGCTTGGGGATTCTACAGAATCTGCTATGGACTGCCTTACTCTAAACATCACCTCTGATTCTTGACTACCTCAGCACCCATCAGCTTGGTTATTGTTGCTTCAGGTCAGGTCTAGGAGTTGCCACAGACTGCGTTCTTTTGAATGTGCTGCCTGACCCTTGCCTTTTGACTAAGAGAACCTTGTTCTTTTGTTTACTTGGGTTCAGCACTTGTTTGCACCAGCAGAGGTGAATTGGCACCATTCCAGCCCAGCTGTGCGTAGGTCCTGGGAGCACGTCATTCAAGCTCAAGGCCCACAGAGGCTCCGCTGAGTGACGAGTGCATGAGGACAGCGGGAAACTGCGTTCACACAGTTGTCTCGTATTCCATGACCTCTTTGGGGGAGCCCAAACTGCGGTATTGCAGACGAGGTGTGCTGGGTGAGGCACTCTCCAACACCAGGATGGTTTTGCGCAGCCGCCTGTCTATGAAGTGGGCATCCCATGCTGGATACCTCTTTCGGGGCAAGTCAATGCGGATTACGGGTCCCTCTGATCGAGGAGTGCGAGGAGCTGGGGCTGGTGGGGCAGGGCCAGGCCGGACCTGAAACACCGGTGGGACCCCTTCTTTGTCCACTAAGTCCCGATCCCCTGCCGTAGTCCTTTGAAGTGTTCTTGGGGGGCTCCTGGCAATCACATCTGGAGGTGGGGTTGGGCTCGCTGCTGTTCCTGCTACTGGCAGCGGTGCCGTCTCACAGGACTCACCCTCCTCACACTCCACGCAGCCCCACTGCGACCCCAGCGGATGGCCATCGGGGTGAAGCAGGCAGTAGTACACCAGCATGAAGAACGTGCCCAGAGCCTGGCTACAGGCCACCACACAGAGCACCAGCAGAGCGCAGAACTCCGTGGTGTGCGGCCCACGGTGCAGGTACCACAGTGTGGTCAATGTGGCGTTCTCCGCCAGCACCACTGCACAGTAGGCCAGCAGTCGGCAGCGTGCGCCACTCTCACGGACATTGAACCAGCAGAAGACATAGATGATGCCCACCATCATGTTGTACACGATCTCCTCCCACTTGGACATGCAGAAGTCTGTCTCCCCCTGGATGATCCAGAAGGTCATGATGCACCAGTGTGCAACCACAAAGATACCAAAGTAGAGCTGGAACACAGAGGCGAAGAGGGCAAAGGCAGTGGCACGTGCCCCGATGGAGAACAGGTGCCACAGCACCTGAATGATCACTGCCTTGTAGGACATGGGTGCCTTGTCATCCCTGGAGTCCCGGAGCACCTTCTGGTAGGACGCCATCATCCAAGCCAGAGATACCAGGGAAGCAGAAGCAGACAACCCTGAAAGAGGCAGGAACAACGAACAAGAACATGAAGAAAGAAGTAAAGAGTAAGAGTGAAAGTAAGCGGCATCACTAAATTGAGAAATTTCACCTAACTTTACTGGAGCAGTTCACTGTTTGACAGCTGATGGACGGACACTTTAATGTAAACTAGTATAGTTCAAACTTTAAAATGCCCATTCATACATCTAGATCTATGGACACAAACAAACAGCAGTGTGTGAGTGACACATATTCAAATGTTCTTAACTCTCATTTTACACTGGCACATGACTGAGGAGCTTCTGTATATCAAGCTTTTTAAGGAATCTGGTTACTCCCTCCCTGTATGCACTGGCCGGCCTCTCACCCTGCAGGGGCAGCACACGCTGGCTGTGGATCATGATGCTGAGCTGCAGCACCAGCTGGGGGGCGCTCTTCAGAAAGCTCTCCAGCAGGCGAAGCATGCTGACATCAGCGCTCTCAAACAGCATGCGCAGGTAATAGTGCCGCCGCTCCCGGCCCCCCCGCCAGCGGCTCTGGGCCCCCAGGTACAGTGCATGGAGGTACCTGGGCACAGGGATGGGATGTTAGTCTGAGTTCAAGAGGACGACTGTGTGAAAGTTCAAAGTATATAACCTGACTGGATAAAACGATGTGTGGCAGTGAGACAAATTCAGATTAATTTATTCTATTCAACAAATACTTCTTTGTATAGTTCTAAAGATACTTAAACGTATCAATGTCTAAAATAACCACATTTCTGAGTGATGTTTGCTTGCAGTGTACTTGGCTGTGTTGTTACTCTCAGAATGGAGGGTAAACACATATTCTGTTGCTAAGGTTTTAGCTGACATCTCTCAGATTTTTGACTATTTCAACAATACAAGCTTTTGTGTGTCTCTTGTAAGGCTGTTAGAGGTGATGAGAGCTGTGAAAGTCTTGGTTCCTACTACAGAAACACTACTGCCTCAGTGATGAATAACATTGGACCAGCACTGCTACCTCAGTGATGAATAACATTGGACCAGCACTGCTACCTCAGTGATGAATAACATTGGACCAGCACTGCTATCTCAGTGATGAATAACATTGGACCAGCACTGCTACCTCAATGATGAATAACATTGGAACAGCACTGCTACCTCATTGATGAGTACCATTGGAACAGCACT
>JABJVR010000103.1:10008574-10019766 GCA_025773905.1 Chitala chitala | reverse complement strand
TTGAATTATATACCTTGATCAGCTCTATTAAGTATGCAAGTATATTTAGACCTTAGTGTTGTGTGAGTTTGCTTGTTGACTTTGTGCATATGTGGGTTTCCTCTGGGTTCTCTGCTTTTCTGCCATACTCCAAAAATATTCATGTCCAGTAGATTGCAAACTCTGTTCTATATATGTGTTTGTGTGTGAGAGAGAGAGAGAGAGAGAGAGAGAGAGAGAGAGTTTGCATGTGTGCGTGCGTACATGCATTTTTGTGTGCATGCATGCATGCGTTCGTGTGTGTGCACTTGTGTTTGAGTGTCTATGCCTGCGCTCTGTGACATGTTGGCACCCTTTTCAGGTTATACCTACAGGACTTGGTACAATATGTTCCTTGGAAACTTTCATTGATTCAGTATCCAGGATAAGTGTGTGGATACTGAATGAATGAAAGTTCTTACAATGCAAGGTCTTCAACGAAGCATGAATTTAACGTGACAAAAATTGTGATTTTGGTGTAAATGAAATTCAAATATAAGCATTATTGATATAGCAGCATGCACAGGTTCTGGTTGATATCTGGTTAATAAACAATGTTCGTTTCTTTTGGAAAGTCTATCTATCTATTTGCACATTCCACTTCCGTCCCTCTGGTTTACAGTGGTAGAAGTGCTGCACACAGTTTTTAACGTTTTTTTTTTTTTTTTTTACAGGTTTTCTTTCTGAAAGACTCACCAAACATCTGCAGCTCCTTGTGTGAACCTCTTAACACACAAATAGAGATTGTGTACTCCGTAAAGAGACGACTAAAAAAAGGTTAGTGTATTTTAACCACTAGCGTGATGCTTATGTTCTTGTTGTACTTCATAACTATCAGTTACTGTAAATTAACTCCAGATGCGTTTAAAAGTACATGAGCTGTGTAGTTATCTATGGTACTTGTTTAGACAAATCGTACTTTATCTACGCTTCTATGTTTAATTGTTCACATCTGTACGTTTCACTTCCTCTGGTTTTAAGTCAAAGACCATGAAAGGAAGGCTACTATGCAGAGATATACCGTGAAGCGTGGTACAGATCTGACGCACAAAAAAAAAACTAAGAACTGATGGTTGCTGCTTGTTTATGAAGTAACCAATAACCACTTGAAGGTCATATTATGACTCCTCTCCTCAGTTTGTGACTGACTGACTGACATAGAGAGATGACCGTTCTCATCAACTCAAGAGTCTTTCTTCTGTTTGTCACGGTCTGTTCCTTTATACCAGGAGTCACTGCAGGTGAGTGTTGTACAGCTGGTGAGCTGTCTTGATATTGGTAATCACCTTGTAATCTATAACCTAATTAATTTCAAAGTGTTAACGAGATGAAAAATAAGCAATTATTTAGGACTTTCAAATTTATTTGTTCATTTATCAGAATTTTACTTATAATTATTTAAACATTATTAATAGATAACTGCACTAACGTCGGGAAATGTCTAACATAAACGGGCAGTATAATCACATTTTGTCACTTTTTTATTCCACAGAAAGCCTGAGTGTTTCCTATCAGAAGAAAACTTTTGTTAAGACAGAAGGAAGCAAACTGCAGTTGCGTTGCAATGTTACATATACAACACAATGTAGTGGCCTGAAAGCATATTGGTGCAAGTTTTTTTCAAGTTCTAACTGTACAAAACTGAGGCCCATGCCCTCACACATTGTCACAGTATCAGAGTTAGACATACATCCCAATCTCACAAGCAGACTGATTGACTTGGAGTTTGAACACCTCATGTTACTCAGCAACGGGCTTTACCAGTGTAATGCTATTTGCGAAAATGGCCAAAATGCAAGAGGTCACTTCATCACCATTACTGTGAAAGGTAAGAGGTTGGAATACTGATCAATACATCTAACAGATACTGCTAGAATCTCCTAGAAAAGCTGTTTATATGTTCTTGGTCAATTTTTTTTTTTTTTTTCACTGAGTCTTAAAGAAACAGTCATTAAACAGTTCATTCTATTTCAGTAATGTTTTTCAAAAAGCCTGAATGTATATAAATGTTGTGATAAAGATAAATTATAATTCAATATTTTGAATGTGTATGAAAACTATGCGTTTCAATGATTGTATACGTTTGACAATATTTTACAAACTAATAATTTTTGTTTTCATCATTGCTGTGTTATTTGTCTTTTAAATCAGGTGAAAATGAAACACTACAGAGAAATGGATGTGGATTGTCCAAGTCAGAAGTCTTTTATACAATAATTTGTTTTGCATTTGTCTGCATTGTTGAATTCACAAGTTATTCATAACAACTGGAAATTCTGGTGTAATCAAACAACATAATTTATTTGAACTTTATGCTGCATTTGAAAGACGTGACAACAGCATGAATAATGAAAATTACAGCTGTAATTAATGTTTCTGAATATACTGGTAGTAAATGTATAATATTATCTGATATGTAAACACAAGTAATAATATAAATGTACTTTTTTATGCT
The DNA here is from genome assembly GCA_025773905.1 of Chitala chitala. Classification (NCBI taxonomy): domain Eukaryota; kingdom Metazoa; phylum Chordata; class Actinopteri; order Osteoglossiformes; family Notopteridae; genus Chitala; species Chitala chitala. Next base: position 10,017,293 of record JABJVR010000103.1, on the reverse strand, counting down.
TTACATAAAACGTTTATAAATGAAGCTTGTTACTGTCATACATTACAAAAATTACAAACATTGTTGATTTTAAACGCTATAGTTGTTTAGTTTTTGTTTACAGTTGCAGAATTCTTCGTTTTATTACTTTATATTAGTAGTTTGGTTGGTATTGGCTTGTGAAGAGTTGTACTTTACTAAATGGACACATACTAAAAATTAAAATATTCCTTTATGAAATAGAGTTTGAAAAACATTGCACGGCTACGTTCTATTAAACACACTTGTAATGAGACAGAAATGGCAAGATAAATGGGTTGGGCTGATAATTATTTTTATAACAGGAAAAACAGAAAGCATTATACAGGAAGCCACATCATAGCCTGCTTACATGTAAGCACAAGGCCTCGTTTGTGTAAGACACAACTGACCTGGTTTTGCCCACCCAAACTCTGTCCACAGAAGACCATGGTATAAAGCTTCAGCAAGGAAAGCACCTGGAGCCTATTTAAATATCCTTACAAGCACCACAGTAATAGAGAGACAGTGTGAGGTAATGTACTCTGTTCGCCTGCAGTTCTGAGCTCGCCCTCTGTCAGTCGATTCAGTTTTCAATCCTCTCTGAAGCTCTGTGTTCCTGCCCATTCCCTGCTTTCATTATGTGGAGTGGGAAACTGATTACTCAAAGCCAGACACTGTTCTTGGCAAAATCAAGAGAAGTGTAACAAGTTCCAGAAGGCAGTAAAACAGAATAAGACAGTAAAAAGCTTGAGGTTTTTTGCAAATAAATAAATAAAGAATAACAAAGAAAAGCAAATACACTGAAAAGAAACCGAAACAATAAAAATTAAGTTAAAAGAATAAGTAAAGTAAGTTAACTAAAAACCCAGCACGCACGCGCGCACACACACACACACATTAAAATGATAGAGCCAAAGAGATACAAGGAACACAGAAAACACATTGTGAATAAATCCCAGAACATGACAGAGAAAGCAAACAGTAGTCACCGAGCAGTTTACCTAAACAAAACATAACTCAACAATGTTCCGACAATCAATGAGCAGCGGACTGTCAGGAACTCTGCCTTGTATCACTGAGCCTTTTCTTTGCTCCTGTTGTCGTCTAGGACTGAACATATATGTACCAGCTGCTGAGACAGGTGCTCGTATACCTGCGTTTTAGTCACTCAGCAATGACTCATGGGTCTCGTGCATCAGATGTAATCTCTGCTGGACATCTGTCAAAACCTTTTGACAGACATTATGATTTCTTGTTACATTTGTGTTGAGTCCAAAACAGACAAAAACACCTAGGAATTGCCTGCTCAGAAATTACGTCCCCTACAGGTTCGTTACCATTCTTGCTCCCAAATACCTTTAGATTTTATTAGTGACTTACTGCCATCTACTGGTTATACTTCCATTTTGGTAGCTGTGGATCAACTCTCTAAAATAAGGCAGTACTTACCCCTCCCTAAACTGCCCTCTGCCATGCAATTACCAGAAACTTTGTTTCAGTAAATTTTCAGATGCTACAGAATCCAGAAATTAATAACGTAGAACTGGAGCGCTCCGTTTACTTCCTGAGTTTGGACAGGTTTGCATAACAAACGGGCATTGCAATTAACCTCACCTCCAGCTACCACCCCCAAAGCAACAAACGGCCAGACAGACTTAATCAAAAGTTTTTAAGACTATATTGGTCCAATTCTCAAGCCAGCAGGTCCAGTTATCTCCCTGAGCAGAGTATGAACAACATTCTCTCCTTAAGTCATTGTTGACAATAATCCCATTCCAACGCATTTTAGGTTTCCAGCCTGTCTTATTCCTGTGTGAAGCAAAGCCATTTGACATGCCTCCTGTTGAAGAGTGGTGTTAGAGGAGTGGTCAGGTCTGGGAAAAAGCTTATACCCACCTCCAGACAGGTGTTCCGACCTAGACAAAGCAATCTGATCTTTGATGTCAACCTACCCCTATGTTTCACTTAAAATAATTGGTATGGTAGTACGACTTACAATGAAAACATCCATAAAAGAAAAAAAAAACCCTTACACACACTACATTGCTCTTTAGAAATCTTTTTTATCCTGCTAACTGTGTAACTGTCTGTATTGCTCTTCCTGTTATCAGATCCATGAAATCTGTCACGTATTCTGGGAGGGCTGGGGTGTGTAGTGTGTTTATTGGTGGATGTAAGATATGTACCTTATCTACTATAAGGGCTGGGTGACACCCGACACCATTCTGGAACCTTTGCTCATGGCTGCCATCTATGAAGCTCACCTAAATTGTCTTGCACCCTGATCTCAGGGTCGATTTTGACGTCACGCTTCCGGAGTGGCCTGTGAGAAGAAGGTGTGCTATCAGATGCTCCTAATCTGGACCCATCTATCCACAGAGGACCTCGTTCCTGCCAGAAAAGTTTCAGATAATTAAGCACCCAAAGCCTATTAAACTCTCCTTTTTATTTCCCACACTAACAGAGAGACAGTGTGAGGTAGTCCCCTTTTACCAGACCAATTCTCAGCTTACCCTTTGTCTTTTATCCCAGTTTCCTATGATCTCTGTGTTACTGCTTCTCTCCCTGCCTTCAACGTTTTATCTGTCCCTATTCTTGTCTTCACCTATACCGATCTCTCAGGTATATGAGCAGCTCACCTGGTGTGTGACTGTGACTAGTGGAGTGTTTTTTGACTGTTACTGTATTTATATGAAACCCATAACTCTGCAGCTGGACTTGGTGGTGTCTGTTCGATTAGATTGTGCTGTGAGCCCAACGCAGTTAAACAGCTCGATCTTGCACAAAGCTAGAACAATTTAAATTGATTTTGTGTAATGTTGTTGCTGTATGTGTAATTAGGTTCCTCTCACTGCACAATTCATCTCTCTTTTAAATTTCAGAGTGGTTTAACATATATCGAGACCAACAAAAAAATTCTGTGTCAAAGACTTCACCAAAACCAAGAACATAAAAAAAATAGTTACAGCATGTTTAATGTTTAATATTTCATGTAATGTGAAAATTAAGATTTTTACAGTAAAATACGCTCAAAGTAAGTTGTGCTTTAGTGTAACTTGGATAAATGATTATTTATTTAGTATGTAGACTTTATTCTTGGGTAGCTCTGAACCACATTCATGTACAACTACACTATAAGAGCAGACTGACAAACACACTCATTAAATGAGCTGCCTGTATGAGCTGCCTCTAAATTCTTTTGACAAGTACGTGATCGCACTGAGGTCCTCATAATTATTCTTACAAGTGAAATTCATAAACGATTTCACATTTCATTTGGGGAAAATGCTTTAACGATCATAAGATGCTAATATTGAATATATTAGATTCAGTTCACACTCAGGTTCCTGGACCCATTTCTACATGTTTCTAAAACAGATTCTGATTACTCTCTTTGGTCGATTTCCTTACAACTTCTAGGTCACTCCCTCATTCCTGATTCTGGAATATAACAAAGTAGACAATGTTCTTTTTAATTAAAATATTGTAAGTTAACAATATCCGATAATACAGGCCTGTTTTTACTTACAAGTCTATTGTATATAGACATTGTTTGATAAAGAAAAAAATTCCCTTTCCATAAAAGGGTCTAATATCGTCCTTTGACGGCTCCACCACTGAGACAGCCTGTCTGGTCATGCTGACGGCATCTCTGGGCTATGATGGTGCAGTGAGACGGCGTGGCGTCTCATACGTCAGTCAGCCCTAAAGGGACAAAGTCAGGCACACTAATGCCCAGCAAGCCCAGCTCTGGTGTTCCATTAAGGGCCGTCACTGAGCCCATGTTTGAACAGACGGTACACGCAACCTGAAAAGTGTGCCCAGGCGATGACACGTGCATCGCGCTTCTTTGGACCCAGACCTCTGCAAATGCGTTTCTCTCTCCATTAGCCTTATTTCAGCCGACCGTTTCAGCAACGCTTCTTTGTCCGTATGCTTCAGAGTTCACCTTCAGTTATAATGAAGCTTCATCATATCAGAGAAACTGGTGCTGTAGGTGTGTTTGTAGAAATGGAGAGCTAAAGATCGTGTGAAATTTAATTCCTCTTGGCCTGCGCGGCATAATAAAAAAGAACAATTACAGTTGTATAGTGGATCACACATGCAAAAAGAGGTGAGGTGGAGAGTAAGGGGCATGGCAGAGGTTGACCTCCATGCATATCTACTGAACTGTTCTTTCATTATTTCCAGAACTGTGCAAAACTGCATTCGACACTTTTTAAATTATTTAATGTCATACCAAAAACACAGTAGAATGAGAATGAATTGGCTTAATTACAAATTCTATGGTCTTGCACTTAAATCTCCTACTTTGAGGGTCTGCCATGAAAAGGACTTTGTCCCACATACTTTAAAGAAGAATTAGCCAGTAAGAGAGCACAATATAATTCTCCTTTTATCTTTCTTTATTTCCGTGACCCGTCTCCATAGCCTGTCTTTGCAGAAAGTGTGCATTTATAATTAAATATCTTCTTTTCACAAAAATATGATTTATTTAAGATTGGTTCCTTAATTATATGGCACTGAATTTATGAATATGTCAGAATATATATTTTACAACCTTTTGTAAGAACTTTATAAACTTTTTAATGAAAGAAAAAGTAAAATTTCAAGCTTGCCAATCATGCCTCAGAAAAGTTCCATCAATTTAATTGTTTGTTTAGATTTACAATTCAGTCACATTGTTAATCTCACATTGTATATATAGCTAAAGTAATAACTAGTAAATTATTGTAATGAAAATGTATATTTTTACTTTAGTATATACAAATATGTTGTCCTCAGAACTTCTTGGTATTTTAATAGCTATATAATAGCTTAATAGCTGGCTTTTAGCATTAGGATATATTAGACCATCATAGGATATATTAGACCACACCACTGTTACACTCCATAATAGATGCTAATATCAGCGTTTCCTTTGCATGTTGGTATGTCTACCTGACCTACTCTAAATTTTATATGCTTATATTTTACCCTTAAACGGTTTTAGTCCTTTAAATTTGTTATGTTATGAGTAACCCATTTGTTGCAAGTATAATTCAGTCCATGCATTCTGTTCAAACAGAACAAAATAAATATTACATAACGAGCATCAGTTTAAAACAGGTTTGCTTCAGTTTCAGGTTGTTTGTGTAAGAATATGTACAGCACATGTGTGAACGAGTGAATGACAGCAATTACTGTTATTGGCCTTAATTATTTTTTATTTATTTTAAAATTGATTTATTTCTCATGGCAGCTATTTAAGCACCTGCAGGACCAGATAAGGCATACAGCAGGTACCCTCTAGAGAGGATGCCAGTCTATCACAGCATCCCATCACGCCTCCATCTCCTGAACCTCATGACATTGTCCTGTGGAAGATGGGGGGATGGGGGGCACAAGATGCAGAGAAAGTCCAGGTCCTGGATAAACGTGCAAAGGTCACAGAGCCGGAGATGAGAATGGAGATGAATCCATGAACTTGAAGCATTAAAGCAAAATTGCTACACAATGTGTCACCATGCCACCCACGGCAGAACTCATGTTGTACCTAATAAAATACTAAGCTCTGTGTCTCTGCAATAACGCTATTGCACCGTATTGCAGCATTACTGAACATTTAAACTGTAAAGCAGCAATTTTATCTTTTGACGTCTTTATTTCTGACTGCGGAAGATATAGCATAGCATTTAGTTTGCGACATATTTCGCATGAATCAAATGCAACTTCACAAATTGTACTGACGTTTAAGAAGAAGAAGACATTCTGTAGTGTCAAAATCTGAAACTGAACGTTTTAGTAATACTTAGAAGCAGTGTATATGTGTGTTTATTTAGTTAATTTTAACTACTGTACTGTTTGAACATTATAGAGTTATCAGACTATTAGAGAAAGCCTTAATCGCTATTTAAGCACCTATTCCTTCAGGCGAATCGATAATGCAGTAAAGCGGACGTCAGATGTGAGTGCATTAATTCCGCAGACGTGCCTTTTACAGCACAGGTGTACAGGCATACGGCACTCAAAAGTCTAATATATCTAATATATATTTATAAATAGTAAGCCCTGGCTGTTCCAGGGCTTACTATTTATAAATACTTTCAGTCAAAGAGATAAAATAAGTAACGAAATCTAAAATCTCTGTCCAGCACATCTTCCTTGTAGGCTACGTGTTGTATGCCTTCAACTGACTATCATACGTGAGATAAAAAAAAAAAAACTAAAAAGGAAGTAGTTAGTGTCATGCTAATACTACTGTAACACCATGGCACGGGTTAAATATTTTTCACAATTTGCTGTTACTAGAACTATATTCCTAGGCCCTTGTGCTTGAATTAAAATTGAACCTCTCGTTCAACACAGCAGTTAGAGACATAAGACTGAGAATAACTAGATTAGAAACTAGAACTAGTAAACTTGTGCTGGGTTTACTGCAAAAAATAAAATAAAATAAAAAATTGTGATTATAACCACTAGATGGAGATGCAGCATTTTTCCTGTGCGGGAGGGGGACTCTCACGTGTTACATTTAAACCTCAACTTTTCAGGAGGCACCCCACCCACCCCCTTCGAAGTCGCATAAATTTGTGTGTTACAGCGAGATGGAAGGTGTTTCGGTCCTAAAGTGCGCACTCTTCTCCTGAAAGCCAGGGGTGAGAGGCTCTGGGGATACATAAGAAAACCCAAGCGCTACCAAAATCTCCGCCTGCAAGTCTTGAAGGTACTATTCTGCTGATCGATCGATTCACTTCTGTCAGACGATGCTGTTAAAAATCCTTTCACTGAAAAAGAGGTACAGTGTTAAAACATACGTGACACAACTAAATATATATTTTAAGTTGCAAATTTGATGCAATTCTGGGTGAGGAGTCTTTGGACATCTATGTGAGTTTTATAGATAATGCAGTGTTCATATTTATCTCGAAAAGTACTTTATTAAAAGATAAAGAAGTGTTCATACGTACTTCGACCATTCTAACATGCATAATGGATTTTAAAAAGACTAGCGCAGATCTCTTATCCACGGTGCTGGAGAGTATAGCTGCGCAAACGAACTTATCTCTGAGCATCACATCCAATATAACCGACGAAGGTAATTGTACCACCTGTGGAAACGTGTCCATCTCTCCGAAAGTGACGCTTCCTCGACAAAAAGGTAAGACAAAACACCTCGTTTCTCAAGTTTCTCTAAGTTTATAAGGCGTATAATATTCTTTTTAATATTTAACATGAAGCTCACTTTATAGTGAAACTACTTTTTTCCCCGGTCAACGTAGAGTGGCGCTAAGCGGTTAATATGTCTATGTAATTTTGTAAAAAAAAAAATAAAATAAATAAATAATAATAATAATAAAAATGAAGTTGGAGTCACTGACTTCAAGCCATTAGAAGAAAAAAAAGTCTGGTAATTGAAAAATTAAAAATTCAAACTTATGAAACCACAGTATTTAACAATCGTTAATTGCTTAACGTGACACTGTACAATATGAAACAGCAAGACAGCACATCATTTTACATCTTCTGTGCTCCCGTTAACCACGTGCAGTAAACTGCATGCCTAAATAGCTTTGATACTCTTATGTGTAATTTCGGATTGAATTGTATTCCTCAAACAGCATTTAAATGAGAACTTGTTTTTTCCCTGAATTGTCTCTGAATTGTCATTTGTTTAGAAAAGGCAAGGACGGGATGAAAAACGTTATTAATTTTACTGAATTGACATATTTGAATAAAAGTTAATTAACGACGGAAACCACGGTAATTTGGAATTGTCCTAAATGAATAATTGTTGGCCACTAGAATTCTGTGATTTAACAATTAAAATACCTAGGCAGATATTGTATGCTGGCATTTTAAATTAACATTCAGAATACATTGTCGCCTGCAAAACAATTAGAACACGATTCAAATCGAAATTTACTGGTGAATCATTGTAACATAACGGTGTAAGCTTTTTATGTTTTGATTCTGGCGTTGCTGAGCAAAGTCACCGTGGGTCTTTAAGCAGACTGCTGTTTCCTGATAGGCGAGCCATTCATCTGTACAAGACTGAAGATGCAGAGCTTAATGACGAGTTTAATTGGGTTAATCACGAATTCCGTACATGCATTTCAGAAGCACTGCAAAGTAACATTATGCACTATGTATAAAAGTGAAGGGGTTTTGTACAGTATGATGTTTGTTGATTTTGTTTTCCATTTAAAGTGTTCTTGTATCAATTTTATATTTTTGGAGTTAAGAATTAGAAACTGCAGTAGTCGTTTTGGTAATGATAGCAATGGATTATCTGCCTCAGTGTCATGCAAGTCAGGAGGAGAGGACAGTGCAGGTGGGAGGGTGTGGTACAATTATTAATATTATAATAATAATAAAAACTATTGATCTTTTTTCTTCCTTGACCCCAAATGGGATAAGTGGTTTGGATGGATAGTTTTTTTAAATATTATTTTTTTAGATATAAAGCCAGTGCTTTTAATTACATCATCTTATGGCCTGGATTGGTGCAGCCTGATTTTTTTAGTGCTGTGAATGGCACAGCTGCAGTTCTGTCAAATGGCCATGTTTTCCAGCCACAGAGAGTGATGTTGCTGTTCAGGGCTTGTGTGTGTTGGGGTGTGAGCACACTGTATCAGTTTGCCTGTGTTGGGGTGTGAGCACACTGTAACTTCTGGCCTGTGTTGGGGTGTGAGCACACTGTATCAGTTTGCCTGTGTTGGGGTGTGAGCACACTGTA
>JABJVR010000103.1:9961239-10008474 GCA_025773905.1 Chitala chitala | reverse complement strand
GCCTGTGTTGGGGTGTGAGCACACTGTATCAGTTTGCCTGTGTTGGGGTGTGAGCACACTGTAACTGCTTGCCTGTGTTGGGGTGTGAGCACACTGTATCAGTTTGCCTGTGTTGGGGTGTGAGCACACTGTAACTGCTGGCCTGTGTTGGGGTGTGAGCACACTGTAACTGCTTGCCTGTGTTGGGGTGTGAGCACACTGTATCAGTTTGTCTGTGTTGGGGTGTGAGCACACTGTATCAGTTTGCCTGTGTTGGGGTGTGAGCACACTGTAACTGCTTGTTTTCCAGTCTGTATAATGCTATACCTCAGAAGTGCAGGTAGTAACTGTGTTGCCCAATGCACATGTAGGGTGTGTTATGCCTTTCTAAGCAATACTTTTCAGTAAAAAACCATATAGATATTCTCTGTTTGAACACATTAGCCACAGTAGCAGCTCAACACATATGCATTTTGAAGAGAGTTATTATTAAATAAAGGAAATAAATATTGGTAAAGCACACTGGAGTTCTCAGTAATAAAATGGCGGTTGGCTATAATAACATACTATATAATAACAAGGAGACACAAAAGCAGCTGACAAAAGGTGAAAACACTGTGTGGAAATTGTAAACACATTAATCCAAGTTGCAATAAAACCAGGAAATGCATTAGACATTTCAATGGAGAGGGCAGCTCCGCATTACTAAACAATCCACTGAATTAAGGTGACTGTTGGTACGATTCCCTTTTGTTGGTGTAACTTGCTGCTCCTCGGCATGCTATTCCTGCGATTTTACTTCACATGCACTTTAATGCTGCAATGGCATCTGTTGCAACAACACATGTACAGTCCTGCGAAATTCTTACGTCAGTGTTCGAATGGCTGGTACACCTAAATGCAGTGTACTGGTATACTCAGTATTGGGATCCTATCCCAATACTATCCTGAAAAGTACAGGGACTCTAGAAGGTAAAGTGCAGCTTTTAGAACATGATAAAGACCAACACAACGTTTTTTGTTCATTTACCAAACCACTTTATTCAGTTAAGGGTCACAGGAAACCTGGAACCCATTCCAGGAGACATAGGGTGTAGGGCAGGGTGCCAACCCAGCACAGGGAACACACACACACTACGAGCAATTTGGAGACACCAATCAACCTAACCTGCATATCTTTGGACTGTGGGAGGAAACCAGAGAAAAACCACCAAGCACAGGGAGAATGTGCAAACCACATTCACACAGACCCAAGGCAGGAATCGGACCCCAGGCCCAGAGGTGCGAGGCGACGGCGCTAACCATCACACCACTGTGCCACCCAATGCAGCATTATAAAAAGTGTATTCAAATGTTTAAAAAAATATTCTGTAGGTGCTTGGGCCAGTTAGTGCTGCATTTTTACTTGATATTAAAGGTTATAGTCAGATGCCCCTATGAAAAGTCATCGTGGTCGTCATCCAAGGAACCCTGATAGCTTACAAAGATTTACATGGCTGAATGTCAATATAAGGTTAATCCAAGCATCTCTTGCCCTTAGTTTGCCATATATAATACTTGCATTCTTATGGGGGGTTTGCAGCCATTCAATCTTTGACTCCCACACAGATTTTTTTTAACACGCTGTGGAGTTCCTCGTTCCTCTCCTCCATTGTAGTCTGGCTTTAACTTTACCTGTGTGTTGTTTTGTGAACTCAAGTTTAAGTGCAGTGAGGCAACTTTGTTCTTGTTATATAAAAAATAAATGGCAACCTCTTGAGTTCTCTCTCTGGTGTCCCCAATTTAGAAAATGTTTTTGTTTACTTGTGACTAAAAAGAAATGCAATCACGGATATAATTAAATTCAAGTTACAGGTAGGGGAATTCGTACTCTGAGGGCCATTTTACAAATCCAATTCATGAGAATTTCATACGTTTGGATTTCAGGAGGAAACTGTGGGAAACTGTAGCAAACCTACCCATGTGAAGGGAAAAGTACAATTACTTTGTTAGTTTCAACATCGCAGTAAATGAAAATTCAGAGAATTCTGAAACTTTTCTCATTTGTAGATATTAGCTAATTTATGTACCCACCTTCTCCAAGCTGACGTCAGGAGTGAACCAGTTTGTTTCAAAAGCGAATTAAAACCAATTAAAAATGGAATTCCATGTAAACATAATTTCCAGGTTCCTTACAGAATGTTATTATAGTACCATGTGTTTGGTCATGCAGGGATGTTAATATTCTTTTTCAGGTCTGAAGATGAAGACAAAGGCTCAGGACATTGTCCATTCCTATGCTTTAGAACCCTGCAACGTTAAATTCTACATAGACTTATGATTCCCAGAATGTTCTGCTTCTTTTATTTCTCTCATTGCCACAAGGACCTCCTTATCTTCCTAAGCAGAACATGGCCTACATTATGAACTCCCACATCTTCTGTCATGGGCATACTTGAGACATTGTAAAAAGTGTTTGGTGTGCTGGAGGTGGTTTTAAATAGTGACATGAATGACAAAGTGTAAAGACCTATTAAGATTGCTGCTTTAAAAAAGCATGGTTGACTTGCAGGTGGTGTAATTTACACAGTATGTAAGCATTTGCTTCCTGTTGTAATTACTTTGATGACTGCACACACCTTGGCTCTAAACGTTTAAATTTAGCGCCCTATCCAAAGTAAATCCTGTAGAGGAAGCACACTTTTATAATAGAATAACACATTTTTCAGTGTGGTATTTTGTTGGAACTCCTGTATTGTAGTTTTTACAATGCTGTCATCACTAGCATCATTTTAAATACCAGTGGTCAGTCTTTAATGAAAAGGAAGATACACAAACTGGCTCCAAGGGTACAGATGTTGTTCAAAACCAGTTAGATTTTAGACCAATGCCTCTCACTGGGCCTCATTTACCAATATCATCCTAACTTCACTTAACTTACTTCCTAGGAAAGTTCCTAAGAAACGTCTACATCAGATTTATGGCATGTTCTTAATCCACAAAATTCGTAAATATGTTCTTACATTGAATCCCATGTCCTTGTAAACTGAAAGCGTCTGTCAGTTATCCTAATTAGCATAGATGAACGTCTTGCCCAATCCACATAAAAGGGCAGCAGACTGCAGGGCCATGTGCACACACACAGAAATGAAGAAGAAAAGTTGAGAGAGAAGTCAAAAACGCCCCAAGGAAAATATGAATGTGGTGGAGCACTGGACTCCACATGCAAGAAAAAGTAGAGTAGCTCTGAAGTGGAGATAGTGCTACAGGAAATGAGCTGTCATGGTCACTGCCATTAGTTGTAGTTATGAAATAAATTAATAAAAAAATAAATGGGATGGTATTGGGCATTCAGTGAAGGCTGTATCCAGACAAGGGCACACAAATGATGAAGTAAAAGAAAGGGTTTAATGTAAAATCTGAGGCCAAATATATGTATTGAAGAGAGAGACGCTGACCACCGGAGGGGGACAGGCTTGCCTGGAGTTATCAGAGCTGGACCAGCACATCGGGGCTATTATTTTAAGGACAGCAGTGTTCAATCATCTGAGCATTTTTATGCAGACATAGTGTCTGTAATTTTCTGTCCTAGTCCAATTCCTGTCTCAGATTGAGAAGGTAAAATGGTTTTGTAGATTAATACAATTTTAAAGTATTTTTTATGTAAAAGCTGTAGCTGTAAGACCATGAAACATTTAAACGCATTTAATACTTAAACATCAGTGTGTAAAACCTAAGGGTGGGTGTTTATTTTTATGAATGTGTTTTCTTCTTCAACATGTCCATGTGTTTAAATTGTAATACCTAAATGCTAAGATTGTATTAAAAATGTACACGTATACTGAGTATACCGGGACACTGTATTTAGGTGTACCAGCCATTCGAACACTGGCATAAAAATTCTGCAGGGCTGTGCATGTGTTGATGCAAGGGACGCCATTGCAGCATTAAAGTGCACGTGAAGTAAAATCGCAGGAATAGCATGCCGAGGAGCAGTACGTTACACCGACAAAGGGGAAACGTACCAACAGTCACCTTAATTCAATGGATTGTTTAGTAATGCGGAGCTGCCCTCTCCATTGAAATGTCTAATGCATTCCCTGGTTTTATTGCAACTTTGGATTAATGTGTTTACAGTTTCCACACAGTGTTTTCATCTTTTGTCGGCTGCTTTTGTTTGTCCTTGTGTGTTATTTTAGCCAACTACCATTTTATTACTGAGAACTCCAGTTTGCTTCACCAATATTTACTTCCTTTATTGGATTATAACCTTATTCCATTACAAATTGCATATGCGATGAGCCTCTGTTGTGGCTAATGTGTTCAAACAGAGAATCCCAGGTCGATAATTGTATGGCTTTTTTGTAGATCAAACACTGCATCCTCAAAAATAAAAGATCATTACAATGGTTTTATTTTGATCATTTATTTATAGATGAACTTCTGCTGAGGCAGCCCCTCTCTGAGGTGGAACCTGGCTCCATGCAGCCAGTGGCTCCATGCAGCAGTGCTTCCATGCAGCAGTGCTTCCATGCGTGCACCCAGCTCCTGTTCAACTTCCCCATGTTTGACTTCAAACGAGGACCAGGACAACCGAACACTTATTAAAAATATAAATAAATGCACTGAAACCTGTTAGATTTTTTTAAGTGATGCATTTCTTCTTTGAGATTAAATGTAAGTTACAGGGCAGCACGGTGTGTGGTGGTTAGCACTGTCACCTTGTACCTCCAGGCCTGGGGTTCAGTTCTTGCCTTGGGTCTGTGTATTTGGGCTTGGTGGGTTTTCTCCAGTTTCTGCCCAAGGACATGCATGTTAGGTTGATTGTTGTCTCCAAATTGCTCATTGTGTGTGTGCCTCACCAGGAATAAGCAGTTAAGATAATGGATGGATGGTCCACTGCATCTGGTATAAGTGGACTGTAGAACCTTGAGCTCCATTCACCAACTACAAAAAAAAAATTCTTAAAACCCACTTTTCACAAAGATTCTTATCTGGGATTTGTTCTTAGGTAAAAACAATCTACACACAATTGAATGCTAAGTTTTTCAAAACAATTGATTGTTTTTTTTTTTTCTTTTTCAATTCTACAGCTGTATTGTATTAAAGAATTTAAAATAATATTTTATCATTTATAGCATTTTAAATAATTGTTTTCATTATTTCACAAAGCACTGTGGTCTTCTAAAAGAAAAACACTGTACTTATAGTGCAATTCACATGAATGACATGAGGTGGGAACCCTGCCATCTACTAATGAGTGAGTGATCATGCGATTTATAAACCCAAACTAGACCTATTTCTGCACCCCAGGCCCACTCACACTATGGCATATTTACTGCTGCTTCAAGATGTTACAGATCGTGGCCTGAGGAGGGACACATCTTCCAGGACCATGTAGATCTATTTACAGATTGATGAGCACCTCTTGGGACATTTTAAGCTACCAACAGCTGCCCTAATGGAGCTTCACAATAGTTTGCAGCCAATTTTGCAGAACCATACCAGACAGTATAACCTTGACCACCACATGTGCAAGTATTCTCTACCTTGGGCTTTTAGCCACTGAGACATTACGGAGAGAGGTAGGAGACATAGTGGGCATATCACAGTCAATCATTAGCCATGCTGTCCTGTAAATCATGGATGGAATAAATCAACTGGCCACACAGCACTTACATAAATTCCCCTGTACAACTGAGCAATAGGTTCCAGTCAAGAGAGGATTACAATCTATTGCCGGTCTACCCGATCTCCATCGGCCTCATGAACTGCATGCACGTGCGCATTAAGGCACCTTCTCTAGATCCGCTGCAACATCTCAATCACAGATGATAACCACTTCATAAATGTACAACTCATCTGTGAGTCCCAGAACCTCCTTCTGAATGTGGTATTGTGCTTCCCAGCAGGTGCACATGGCTCCTACGTTTCGCAGAACAGGCCAATGGATATGCACCTTCAATAAGGAGCTGAGGGAAATATTTTGCTCATTCATCTATCAGTAATTTTTTTCTCCAGTTTTTGAGCTATACAAACGGGAGAAGGAACATATAAAGACAACAACGAATTTTATTGTATTCTTGCCAAAACATCAGAAGCCTACAGACTACCTCAGTCATAGTCTATCCTGATTTTTTGCATTTTTTTAAATCTTTGGGCATTTACATTTTTTAGGATTGTAGGTTAATCATGGCGTGCTGTGTCTTGCAAAAAATTCCCATGAATTGTGGTGTGGCACCACCTGCCCCTCAGCCAGCACAACCGCAGTGTCCTGTCCCACTCCTGGCACACTGTCCTAGTTTGACAGTAGTTATTTGTAAATAAAGACTTTAAAAATTAATTTGACTTTTACAGGGTGATTGTATCTTATATCAGTCAGTCATCTTCTATATCACTTCATCCAGGTAAGGGTCACAGGAAAGCCCATCCCAGAACACACAGGGTGCAGGGCAAGGGACACCCAGGGTAGGGCACCAACCCACTACAGGGCAGGCACACATGCACATCAATCAACCTAACCTGCATGTCTTTGGACTGTGGGAGGAAACCGCAGAACCCAGAGAAAACCCACCAAGCACAGGGAGAATATGCAAACCCCATACACACAGACCAACTGCGGCAATCAAGCCCCAGGCCAGGAGGTGCGAGTGCTAACCACCACACCACCATGCCACTGCATGATATACAGTGCTTTAGTATTTAGTATGTAAGAGTTGGACCGTGTCAGTTCTAATGCTATCCCAATATCCCAGACAACAAAAATAAAACATTTTTTGACTGTATTGATATGTAAATGAATCATAAAAGCTTTGAACAGAAGATATTGCACGTTTTTCTTCCTCTTAATCATACAATTGCATTTTTGCTTTGCTTAAACACAAACAAGTGACTAGCGTAGACCTGTTCCTTGAGAAATTTCTATCAAATACTGAATTACAGTATCTCTCTTATGATGTCCTGTAGTTTTAAAGCCACACATTATTGTTTCACAACAAGTTATTTGGAAGACATTTGGAGAGGGATGACACAGTGGTCCTTAGCACTGTCACTTTGTATCTCCAAGCATGGGGCTTGATTCCATGTGTGTGTGGAGTTTGCATACCTGAAAACCTTAGTCTATGTTTTTTTTCCAGACTAAAGAAATCAGTGTTGATAACGATTTTATTGAACAAAATATAATATGTTCTCATATGAATAAACGTGTATTTTCGTAAGTATAGGTGGACATAAGTAATCCTTCACAAAATATACCTGATTGTAATGCTGCTCTGTTTTGTCCTTCAGCTTGTTTTGGAACAAAATAATTAAATTCAACCAGTGACAATGTATGACAAACATATGATGAAGGAAAAGTGTGAAATGCCTTCACCTCTAAATCTGCACTGAACATATATTCCTCAAAGGAAAACTAAAGTGCTCTTTTCTGCTGAACTGAGATTAACACAGTCAATCAAAATGAAAGCAAAACTCCCTGGTTCAAAAACATCTGAAATCTCATACCACATTTTCTCTTCACTCACATACTGTCTCTGCTTAGCTAAATGTATGTAATGTTGAACGCTGCTCCTCTTCTGTGCCTCAAGTTGCATCGGTAAAGATGCAACATCATTCAGAAACTCAAACAGGCAAAAATAAAGTGCCATAAAAATATAAATAGCTTCAAATCAAAATAAAAAAAAATGCTCTGTTAGGTTGAACTGAGCTGAACTTAAAGATGAAAGCCTAAGATGTCCTAGTTCCAAAAATAAATCACATTACATTCTTATTAATTTACATACCTTGTCTGATTGAGAATTTCAATGTGGGAAATTGTCTCTGGCCTTTTCCAGATAACACTTTGAATCTTGTGAGGAGTGGGGTTGGTGCAATCCTCAAACTGGAATGTAAATGTTCATTGGTCATTCTTGGCCTGTATTTACTTTTTATAATGTTAAGTGTTGAGAATGCTGACTCATGGCTATAGGTTGAACCAAACATGCATTAGGAGTGTAGTGCCACTTTTTTAGTCTAGGGACAGTCAGTATTCAGAAGGTGGCAGGATCACGGCCTCCTCCACACCGCTCTTTTAACGCCACATTTGCTTGAAGATCAATAAGCTCCATTTGTTGCGGCCCCACATCTGTTTTGCATTGTAATTACATTTTTTACCAGGAAGGGATTCTGAATGAAATAGAGAAGTTGAAGTTGCCAAAATGATCTCTGAAGTTTCCAATCAGTTTCTGTACGAATTCCACGAGAGGAAACATCTCTCTCACACATTTGTTTCAGTACAGAATGTGTGCAGTCCTCTTTGAGATCCTCCCTGAAAATCTCCAGCTTTCTCTAGAAAGACTGAACTGCCACTACCAAATCACACACAGTTATTGTTCTTTCCCTGTAATTTTACCTTGAGGTAATTTAGGTGCGATGTTATATCAACCAGGAAGGCCATAATATGAATTTTCCTCTGATTTTACAAAAGCTGAGATAACCATCTGGCATTGTGGTTCTTTAGTTCTTCCAATAACATTTTTGTTTCATTTGTAATTGTCCAGAAGTGTGCTAGCACCCTTCCTTTGCTCACCCGTCTAACATTTCAGTGAAGCAAAAGGATATTTGCATTTGCATCAGCTTTTGTTAGGAATTCTCAAAGGAGGCAATGCTGATGTGATGCGGATGCCCTGAGAAAGTTGATTAGTTTCATCACTGTATCCATAACTTCCGCATACTCTTCTGACAGAGTGGAGCACAGAGCAGACTGGTGGATAATACAGTGATATGAGAAGAGGTCTGTATTCTCATCTCACGTACAAGTTACTGCTCCTTTCTCTTTTCCTATCATGGAAGGGGCACAGTCGTCGATGATGGACACAACATGTTCCAGGCTAATCCCTCTCTCTGTTCACATTTCTTTTACGGCCAAGTATACATATTCTCCTCTGGTATGCGCTGTGACACCTAAGATGTCCTCAAAGAGAATTTTTTTCTCTGCATGGTAA
Organism: Chitala chitala; assembly: GCA_025773905.1. Classification (NCBI taxonomy): domain Eukaryota; kingdom Metazoa; phylum Chordata; class Actinopteri; order Osteoglossiformes; family Notopteridae; genus Chitala; species Chitala chitala. The sequence continues at coordinate 9,999,535 of JABJVR010000103.1, read as the reverse complement.
AATCTAAAGTACACTACAAGCTGAGTACTGTCATTAATATCAGCTGATTCATCAACTGCCAAGCTATGCAAGAAGCAGTCTGAATAGCAGCATCAACTCATTACTGCACACCCTCTTCTAACATTTCTGCTCTTCTTGTGGCTGTTGCAGCTGAAAGGGGAGTTTGTTTAAATTTTTTCTTTCAGTTCATGCCTTTCTTTTTCATCTAGAAGTGTTTCACACACAGCCTCTGTGCACTCATTTACCATTTCCCCATCTGTGAAGGGCTTGTTGTGCTTTCATAAAATCCACTGCGTTCTCAGAGAACACTCGTGAGCTTGCTGTTGGGCGGTGAGTGAGTGAGAGTGAGAGAAAGAACCCATGTGGACTGTTGAGTTTCTTCAAAGAATCTATGTTTACTTTTGTAATGCCATTTAATGTTTCCACTTTTGCCAACCGCAACAGACTTTGAGAAAACGAGACACACAGGCCTGATGCAGTAAGAATAAATGTGTATTTTTCCACACATTCATCTCAGAAAACTCGGTTTTCAGTGTTAGCTTTCCTAATTTTCATTGTTTTTCACTCGTTTTATCTGTCTGCGCACCGCCCTCGGCTTGCTTGACTACATGCATGATTGCTCGTTTGAACGTAGCAACGGTGAGCATAGTAACTGTGATAGCAACCCATGGCGTTGCAGGACCCAGACAGCTCTACTGAGCTGACCTTGATGTGCCTGATAAAAATTTTATCAGTTTATCAATTTTAACACAAAGTAATGTTTGGCAAATATTTATTTCATGATCTCAAAAGGGTCTGCGGTCCAGATGGACGCCTCTCATGGTCCGGATTTGGACCGGAGTCTGCCAGTAGGCAACCCCTGCTTTATCAATTGCCTCGGTGATTCCTAATCAGTTTTCTGTGCGAGGAAAAAATGTGGGCCTACACAGTTATAGGAAAGCAGGAAACCTGCTGAAATTCTGGTGAATACAAAAGAACACAAACCTTTCACTGCAAGTTTTGTGATTGCATGGTGACACTTAGTCACCCTTCAGTCACTTTCCCTCCCCGTGCAGCAAGCATGGAAGGGTTTTGCTGGCTGGGAGCTAATGGGCGAGATGAGCAGGTCTCGGTATCAACAGTGTGTTTGTCTTCATCTGAAATAGATGAATCGGGAGGTTATTTGTAGAGTATTAGTTTTCATTTATGTTTTGCTACTCAAAGAAAAAAATCTACTAGGCCTGTCTGCTTGGCACTAATGTGGTTATGACAAGATGTTTGCCCTGCACGATGGACATGCACCTTGCTTAGTGGACGGCATTTCTCATTTGGACAGACAAAAATGGTAAAACTTCTCAAATATGCACTGCATATAAATATATCACAAATTTGATTTTATGAGTATTGTCAATGTCGAAAATACTGCACTTCCTGCGCACATTCAACCTGCAAAGACTTTCAGTTAATTGAAAAAACTAAAAAGTAACAGGGATGCGTGTATTCTTAATGATAGATATGAAAAATCACATAAGTACGTAATGTTCATACAGAAAAATGCCATACAGCAAATGGTATTGGATTCTTGTTCTTTCCAGTACTGTAAAAACTGTAATAGTGAAAGCAGGATAACAATTCTATGAGTTTTGTTGATTTTAAGGCAGGTACTTGTAATAAAGTTACTCCACATTTCACGTGGTGTTTTCGCCCAAGAATCAGCGTAACTAGAATGTATACTAATAATTAATTTAAGCAATGTAATGTGTTTATGTTACTTCCATGAATGGCTTTCTTTACCTTAGTTAACTTTACCATTTGATGGATGGCATCTGCATCTTCAAATGTTATCAGTGAAACATGGTCATTGCTACTAGTCTAATTGTCTGATTTTAACATTTATTTAATGTATAGATTATGTCTGATAAAAATTACATTTATGAATATTTTTCATCTTAGTTTTCGTCAAGGAAATCAAAACTGATTTTAGCCCATATTTTTTTTTCTGAAGATGTTTCAGCATATTGCTGTTGTTTCCACACTTGAAATGTTGATTTTACAGACGTTGCAAGTAGCACTGCTGTCATGTCTTTTCTCATGAAATGAAGCCGTGCTGTGGACCATTTACTCCCCTCACCATAAGTCCTTCGTTTTGCAAGTTTCCAGCAGCGTAGACACAGAGTTTCAGGTTGTAGCACAAAGGTTTTTGCAACGCACACATGCTGGCATTGGTAAAAGAAATCGATAACCTCAGAGGCACACAATTCCGATAGGCTGGACAATTTGGAACCGGTTCTCAACTGGAACGGGTTCTTAATTCCCACCCTTAATAAAAGCCACCCACTGCCCCAAACAGTATAAGTGGCTTGGTGGATGGATATTGCCTGATTCAGAGTAACACATTTTTGTCCTTTCTTTGAAAACTGACCCTGTCTGCTTCAGATGGAGAGAGAAAAGACGTCTCAGCACTCTGTTGTTGTTCTTCCTAACATCTTTTGGAGAAACACCAATATTGCCAAATCCAAAGTCCTCTGCCGAGGAATTCCCATCTCTTTCAGCCCAGTCTTCTACATTCTGTCATTCCATCAGAATAATATAAAAAAAAATGATCACTTCTCAACACACTTCTGTTATAAAATATCCAAAATAATCTCAAATAGCGTTTCATTTTCAAGCCCTTCTGGTTTACATTATATCACATTAGTTTGTCTACGTCCGAACGTGCACCATGATTATCTGAAATCTGAAGATGTCTGTGTTGAACAAGACTGTCTGGTGACTCTATAGGGAAGGGGCTCTCAAACATGTTTATGCGTGGCTCTTGAGACAAACACTCAATGTTTAGAATTTGCCCTAGAACAGCCCAAGAAATGAACTTCTCTAGAAAACGGAGGATCAACAGACCCGCCTGATGAGCAAACAGGCTGTTTGCATAATCTCTTTCATGAATCCGCAAATTTTTTACATTAACTGGGCAATGAAACGGTCTAATTATGGCTGAAGGCAAGCTGTCCATTTTTGGCTTTTATGACAGTGTGTCTTTCTGACTGCAACTAAGCTTAGTTACTTTGCTTGAAGACTGAAGTAAAGGTCTCAATTTAGTGACATTTAAAAGATTTATTAAATTAATACTGGACATGACTGGAATGTGCTGCATGTATGTGTGACCACAGCAGTTTTCCAACAGTTCCTGCAGCTTATTAGAATATTATTACAGTGTCAGTGTGTCTGAGCTGACATTGACATGATTCTTCAAAGGAAGTGTGTGGTATGTAGACAGCTGTCAATCAGAGATTAGCACACCCACATTCAGATGAACACAAACGATGGTGTGTTTTTTTACCTGCTTGTTTCCTGCTTGTTCACTTGTTTTAGTCTTGCAAACTTATCCAACAACAGATATTTACTAGACATTAATTTTGCATACACAAATTATGTTTATTTTGCATTTCATTGTGTACCTTGCACAAAATTAAATCTAATCTAATCTGCCTCTTCCCACAAGTATTCTTGTTTCAGAGCTCCTCTGAGGATGAATTGTCAGAAACGTCTTGCTAGGGTAAAGCATTCGTTAGTTGATTGGCAACTGTTGTTTTGCCATTTCATGCTTTAATGTTTGCTGAATCCGATGCAGAAGTACATTGTAGAAGCTTTTGACCTTCTTTACTACTGTAATTAGAGGAGTATGATTTATTTGCAGCAGTAATTAGGCAAAATATTTGCAGAGATGTTTGCCTTCACTTTCCCTTGTAGGGATTGTGCCAGCATGTTCTTTTTAACTGGCTGGACATGCATGTCATGTTTCTCCTGTCTTTATTTCTTTTATTTTCAATACAATAAGATCCCTGCTGCCGTTTCTGCACATAGTGTTGTGGGATTTATTAAGTGTGACAACCTTGACCTTAAGGGAGTTTTTTTTGTCCTGTCTTTAAATTTACTTCAATTTTCAGCAATCCTCATCTCTACATGTTGTTGACCATAACGGCTACCTTGTAAACAGTAGCTCCTCCAACGACAGATGAGACATTGGGTTTTCTTCCCATCAAACTCTCCTAAGCAGCTCTAACATAGCACAGTGCAGTGGTCTTCTGCATACTCCATCTCTTTCTGTTGCTTCCACCGGTAGCACTCTCAGTATGCTTAGGTAATCGGATTATTTTTTCATCTCCCTTTTGAGTTTCCAGTCTTTGTACATGCAGGTACTTTCTGTTCTCATTGACAAACTCTGTTTTTAACACTGGGGAAATTGCTGTTGGCACTGTGTTATGTTCGGAGTGGGCAGCATCAAATTATCTGACTGTTTCCTGCATTTCTCTTTGCAAGACAAATCAGGCTCTTTAAGATGGTAGGCAGAGGTGGACATACCGCATGTCACTTCGCCAAACAGTCTTGGCACTCTGAAAACACCAATAGTAAGAAAAGGACAGAAGCAGTTTAATGCTTTATTACCATTTCCTTTACAGAAAATGGAAAAGGGATAAAAAGGTCATGCCTGTCAAGTTGAAAGCTGAGATGAGGGCATTGGCGTTTTAGAGAAAACCTCTTTTTCTTGGTGGTAATCAATAGAGCTGAGCCAGGCCAGATTGACAGGCAGTGCACTAGGTGTGATATACTTTAACATCTAATTTCAGTGGTATTTAAAGAGTTTAATAACAGTCGTGTTTACCTGTTTGCTCTCATGCATGGCATTTTTCTGACAGGCATTCTTTTATCCACTTTGTTAATTCCTCTAATGAGCAAACTTCTTTTGCTATGTTAATGATGACATACACACAGGTTTTCACCTGAGAGCACCTGGGGGTTAAAATTTAATTTACAACGCTGTGTGGATATTGTGAAACAGTTACCGTGAGGCTGAATAAGTTGTTACCATATTTATATTAGAAAAGATTTAACTCTGCATCACAGTACAACATTATATTTCTGTGGAGTTCATGTAATATTTTCATAGTAACCAGAATTCATTGCAGCTTCATATACAAACAGTCTAAATTACACAACAGAACAGTTTTTGCATTTATTCAGTTAGCAGATGCTTTTATCTACAGTAATTTACAACATTTCACGTCACATTGAGCTAACACTGAGTGTCTTGCTCAAGGACATGTGGTGGCTGGACTGGGATTCAAACCAAAAGACTTCTACATCCCATCCTGATGTCCTACCCACTGAGCCACTATTTTCTGCAATACAACTGAGCAAACAGTCCTGAGATTGGACCTGTTAACAATTTATGACTTGCATAGTTAAAAAAAAAAATTAAGAAAATTAATGTTGGTACCACACTTTACAGCACTCAGTAGAAATTACTCGTACTAATTAGATGCTAAAAAAGTAAGATACTACCACAAAAAATTACCAATAGTAATACAAAATGGGAACAGTGTCAAGCAGTCAACACCATATAAAAAGGTAATTGAAGTACCTGTTACATCTCTTATGAGCCTCCAGCCCCACTGCCATAGCAACAAGATCAAGATCATTTGTGCAGCTACTAATTAATATCAGCTTGCTGCAGCTGAGACTGCCTGAACTATATAAAACTTTCCTGTTTGTCTGGAGTTTTGATTACTCTTGGTTTTATCTATATCTGGATAAGAGCAAATGTGAATGCAGATGTTACCTGTTCTCTGTTGGTTTATGTTTTCAAAAATGTTTACTCTAATCTCATAACATTCCCAAAACAGGTGAAATATTATTATAATATTATTATATAATAACTGACTTTCAGAATGGTTTCGTGATGGTTTATGGATTAATGTTTCAATCAAACATTAATCCATAAACCAAAATTCAAACATTTTGACATAATTTACATATGTTGAGCTCACACTTTATCAATTATTGGCACGTATCGTTGAGGCTAAATCAACCAAGGGTGACAGTGACCCTGGAAACATTTAAAGTGAAAATGTGGACAAACAGGACCAACCAGATCTGTGAGTCAAACAGTACAAGTGTAATGAACTGGCAAGCTAAGGCGAGGTCCAAGTGCGGAGAGGGAGATCTCCACAGCACAAGCCTTTGTGTTTTGTTTGGTGAAGTTGTGTATATAAAGTTGTGAAACAGGATTCTGTTAGTTAGACTAAGTGACATTGCATGTGTTTCATTTATATATAATTTATGCACATTTGGGGCTGAACTGTGTGCACACTTATCTCTCCGGTGTATTGTTTCTGTTCGTGGTAGTGACAGCTTTGTTCTTGCCAGCATTAGTGTAAAATAATACAATTATTAAATTTGAAATGTTCATTATAAATTTCAGATACATGATTGAGCTGGCAGAATGCATGAACCTTGTGAAATTCAGTTTCTCTCTGCATTCTGTAAATCTCAGAGGACCCTCAATGAAAGATTAAACACCCTCGTAGCACGTGCAAGAAATAAATGTCAGTTGCTGTCATGGTTTCTTCTCCACCCTCAAACCCTATTTTCCTCAGTATGTTCTCCCCACCTTCACACTCATTGGGTTGAAATGATAATAAAAGAGACGGGGTGAGGAGGTTACAGAAATAATTTCTATATCAGAAGTTGCTGCTAATGAATGGTACAATATTTTGTGCATGACTCTGATGTGGCAAGCCGCACATGAACAGAGGGACTGACGCAAATGAGTAAGGTTCCAGAGTTCAATATTTCACCTGTTCTGGGAATGTTGTGAGATTAGAGTAAACATTTTTGGGGAAGAAAAAAAAAACATTTTTTTGTTAAAAGTGATTGATTCTGAAGTAGCATAAATGTGTAAAGTAGAGATTTGCATAGGCCTGATTTTTAAGCAACACCTGCAAGACTCAGACCAATACTCACTTGCACCTGCATTACATTTGCCAGTTTAAACCTGCAATCTGCCCAAACTTTATTTTTGGCCCTCCCCATCTGTGAGACTCCACCCAGGATTTAGTACACTGTTGTTTTGATATGATTTGAAACTGGACTGTTTGAATAATCAATATTGTTTTTAAACAGTGTGTGTGTTTATATACACTTAAATATGAAATGTTGTGAGATTTCCAATTTCTGTGTTTACTGTGGGCAGTACATTATTTTTATGTTTAATTTTTTTTTTTGAATAGCGAAGCAGTTTGGTTACAGTAAACTGAAGATATTTATCTGAATAAAAATCTTAAACCTGTGCATTAACATTCAATAACAGAGGGTGACATTTGTAGCAAACAGGTCGAATATTGTGAAGGCTGACACTTGTAATCAGGCGTGTTGATGGCTGAATTAGAGTTGATGGTTTAGTGGACTCTGGACTTTCAACTACTTCTCCTCATGAAAGTTCACATTGTTTTTATTACCTCTCCTGATTAATTGATTTAGTAAAGAATGTCAGTGCACAACATCATAAGTGCATTATTGTAGTTGAAATGATTTGTGACTTTTGTAAGAGAGTCAAACTTTTGTCAAACTTCAGCCATTACATAATAATAATAATAATAACAGCAACTGATTAATCCTGATCTTTTGTCGGCAGGTTAAAAGCATGTGAATTTTTATTTTTAATTAGGATGCCATAGTTATGAAGATATGCTGTTTGGTCTGGATGTTCTTGTCATGTGTAGTTAGTCTTAAAGAGCTCATGATTAAAGAGAAAGAGAGCTGGACAGCAAATCATCTTGTGTCTGTGGGGTGGTTGCTGTGTTTTAGTGTTTGGATTCATGTCTGTGATAACATGCGTTCTCTTTCATTTTGTGTTTTTCGACCCGAGTTGTTTGAAGAATACGATACGAGTCCCTTTCCCACTGAGCAGGTACGGCTCAGACAAATGGGGTAGTGTGCAATTTCATGTAATACATGAGGCGTAATGAAAACAGACAGCGACGTGGCTGTACACAATAGCTTTTCAACGTGGAGGAGTTTGAGTTGTTATTTGTATTTCTGTTGGCCATTTATATAATGGTATTGTTTTGCCACATTATGATATTTTTTGGCAGCAGTGATTTATTGGCTTTTTTGTTTCTGACTGACCCTTTCTAGTCACGCTATTTTTTTCTCCATTTGATGAAACAGCTAAAAGTGCCCGGACCTCTTTTTGTTATGCAGGATTTTGTGCTGTTTCTTAAATAGTAATTCTGAGGCATATGCAATTCTAATGGGTTTTAATAAAGTGAAAAAACTGTATGAAAACACAGCATACACAACTACCAACTCAAAAGTGGTATCAACAACTGCTTTCCCTGTCTTCTTACACTCCTCCTAATGCCAAAGCTTCATGCGCTACTCTGATATAATAGAGCCATTATAATACACCAGTTTCAAATGCTTTCCCTCCTGAATTTCTTTTAAATTAAACCCAAAAATTACACCGATTGCACTGAAATTAATCATGCCACCTGAAGAATAGAATAGAATAGAATAGAATAGAACAGAATAGAACTTTATTGTCATTCATGCATTGTCATACATGCACATTTAAACGAAATTTTGATGCTTTCACTTGCAATTAAAAAACAAAAACATACAAGTATTACATACATACATACCTATACACATACATACGTACATATATACATACATAGCTACACACATTAATGACAGTATAGTTAGAAAGGTTGAAAAAAGTAGCAGGATGACTGTAGTTCAGCAAAGAAACAGCCTAGCCAGTCACGTCCCTATGATGTAGTCCAACATGAGTGAGTGTGGAGTCTGGCACACTTCGGTCTTGCTCCTTGGCAGGGGCTTGTTACACACTGCAATACAGGATGGGGAAAAGTGTCAATGCACTGTGTGGTACCGTAGATGTTCCATTGCTTCAAGCTGTTGAGGGCCTTGCAATCTACTTAATTAGATAAACTCATTACACACACACACACACACACACACACACACACACACACTCCACTCTACCCAGCGGCATCAGCAGGAGCTTGCTGTTTCAGAATGAACTGACTCTCTAATGGCACAGTGATATGATCAGCAGATGGACTCTTCTGCTGAATATAACTCAGTGCTATTTCCTAATGTTCTGCATGCTCTCCAGCCATCTCAGGGATCTGCAAACTTGAATGTAACTCAAATATTGAGGAGTTTTTGTTGTATTCATTCATTCATTCATTGTCCATACCGCTTCATCCAGTTAAGGGTCACAGGAAGCCTGGAGCCCTTACCAGGAGACATAGGGTGCAGGGCAGGGGACACCCAGGGTGGGGCACCAACCCACCGTAGGGCGCACACACACACACACACACATTGAAGCTGGAAGCATTTTCCAAGATGGCTGACACTGTTGACAGTCTCCTGCCAGCTGCTACAACTGTACAGCTCTGAACTGTTATGGTGATGACTGGTATGACTGACTTACAGACAGTCCCTGAGATGACTGCCAATGTTTATAAAATGCTAATAAGTCCCAAACTGTTGGAAGGCAGTGATGGGCCCCCAAGGTGATGACTGCAGCTGTCACGGTTGTCACCCGAGGGACTCGTTTCTTGTGGTTTTTTTTTTTTTGGTGGATTGTCTGGAGCTGACACAGCCCCTGAGGAGGGGTATGCTGTCATCCTATATCAAATTGTGTCATATTCTAAATATACTTCTGCAGCCTTGTCTTTAATTTTCCCATGTAGGCTATGAATAGTGAAGTTGCTTGCACGTTTAAGAACAAATCTGTGATTGTCAGTTTAATTACTAAGACTGCTCATTTGCTGTATTTTAATGGATTTTTGTGTGTGGACTAAGATAACATTTAAATAAATATATCTATCTATAAAGTTGATCTCCTTTAACTTTTTATTGTTAACAGTTGGCTGGGAGGGCATTATTGTCATTATTGATGAGGTCCCAAATTGGGCTTTGTGTAGTTCCAGGAGCTGCCATAAAGGTGTTGAAACACTACTCTGTATGGCAGTCCTCTGACTTAACTGGAGCTGTCTTTTTAAAGGTTTCTCATTCTAGCCAACAGTACAAGTGCTGGGTATGAGTGGAACTGCATAAACTCACTTGTCACTGAGTTTAGTGACAACAGAATGAAGCTTTCATCTGCACCATAGAAACAAAATCCATACACATTACCTGATTGGTATTTAAAGTAACTTTTGTGTTCGTTAAACTGAATTTATGTGTTAGTGTTTATCCCTCTCTCTCTCTCACACACACACACATACACACACACACACTTTCTCTAACTCCTTAGCTCACCCTACATTACTGGTCAAATTCATTTCTCATCAAGCAAGGCTGTGGACTGGAATTCCTCCCATACGCAGTAATTCACCTTGTTAACATTTTCAGTGTTGCCTCTGGCACTCACTGCATCTTAGGAACTGCATGCAAATTTAATAGCTTCCAAAACATTACAACATTACCGTTGATTTAGTGCTGTGTAGACTATATGCCCTAGGCTGCTCAATGGCATAGATGAATTAAGTAAAATTTTTTCATAAGGTAATTCTTTTAATGTTTGTAGCTGTACAGAGAGACAAGTGACTAGCCGTCTAATGTATGTCCACCCTGGAAAACGCAATACATTTGTACGTGCATGTTCAGTAGCTGTTATTGGGTAATCAACAGCAAGCTTCATATTTGGCCTGGCCTGATGCTGCGGAGATACATATATTATATATATATATATATATATATATATATATATAATTTACATAACATCTTATTAGTTAAACTCCACATTTTATTACAGTTTAAATCTTGATTGTTGTTAAGATTCATCATAATGAATTTTATAGTACTTTCTTCTTTATTTTATAGGCTTCTAACAGTGAAAGTCCCAAATTGTACTCTGCAGGAGAAAGGGATAATTATTGGAACTATAGCTTTAATGGAGCTGAGAATTGGGTTGTAGTCTGTGAAGTAAAACATATTTAAACATGTGAAAAGGTATTGTAGCAAAGGGTTATGAATGTTAACAACTCCCTTCTGTGCTGTTCTACACTGGTGGTAACGTAGACACGGATCCATAGGATGAAGGGCTGTCACATGTGGTTAAAGTTAGCATACAGTTTTAACACTGGCGTTTAATAACTATGCAGGACTGTATGCATGACACCACCAAAGCCAGTGCTGTCTGATATGTTTTGGAGATGGAGGCAGTTATCCAATCAGGATTTTGGATTATTTCCTGTAATAATGAAACAGAAAAGTGCACCAGCATCATTCTAAAATGTGTCTTTTAAAAAAAGTTTATTGTTGTATATCTGAGAATTTGCTTTGTTAATGTTGTAGCCAAAATATACAGACGGTACATATCTCAGTTTATACATAATTTTTGTGTATTTAATTTCCCTGATTTATATGGCGTAACAAGTTCATATTCGGTTGGCAATAAGTGGACATTAAATGTAGGCACCTGCTCACCTTTGCAATATATATACAAGCTGACACTTAAACTGCAATAAAATGCTATTCTATATAATGCAAATTGTGATTATATCACACATGGATGTCAAGTTTTACTCCTACCACCTGATCCACCACTTTTTTTTTCCATGCACAAAAACATTATTCTTTTTGCAAATTACTAAGATACTATGTACAGTAATTATATATTTGGACAGTATTAAAATATCTGAACAAATGTGTTTGCTCCTTGGAATAAGACAACACAAATACATACACCAAAGTATTTGCAATTCTCAGTTATTTAATCCATATTACACAGCTCCATCTATCAAAAACCATAGGTTGATTTTTTTATAAACTGATTTTAAAAACTTATGGTTCTAGCTAATAAAATTTCAACATTGTGAACGCTGTTCAGAGAAACTGCCATGTGATCAAAATGGCAAATCCTTGCATGTAATAGCAGGAGATCCTTACTTGTGATCTTTAATTTATCTTCGAGTGCAGCGTTTTCCCAACATAACTAATCTTTAAAAAATTATTACAGTCTGCTGAACGTTTCTCTGACTATTTAGCACAACTGCCTAAAATAACTTCCTTTTCCACAAGACTGCCGAACCTTGTATTTGTATGTAATTTTTTGCTGTGGTCTTATGCACATACTTTTATCATTTCGTTTTAGTTTTTTTTTGTGGGGGAGCAGTGACAAAAACCTTTTGTTTGTGAGTATCATGTTTACCTATTTGCAGTGACTTTCAAACCTCTATTTTCATCCACACGGTATTAAACGTGTGTCATGAATAAACAATAAAGGCTAATATTGTTCATACGTCCAGCACATGACCCTCTGAGCAGTATTAACAAAATGTTTTCTTTAATATGTGATGTCAGGAATAAAGTGATGTGGTTTTTATGGCCAGTAGGCATGGTGGCTGAGCTGTAAGGCATCTACCTCGTAAACAGGACATCACTGTTTCTAAAACACTGCATGTTTAACGGTTCTGTAATAGGTTGGCACACATGTATCCTGCCCTGCATCCTACACTCCAGGCCGCCCGTGATCCTCAAAGGATAAGCAATTACTTTTTTCTGGTACACTGTCCATGTTATATTGAAGTGTGTGTGTGTGTGTGTGTGTGTGTGTGTGTGTGTGTGTGTGAAAGCTAGTATCAAAGATTTTTTTTTTAAAACCTGTTGCCACAATGCCCAGTTTGCAGATTGTTTATGAGTTGTGGACACCAACCTGGACAAACCGGGATATACCAATAATTTTTGTGTGAGTTCCAGTTTTCAGTTGAACTGTTTTTGTTGAATTTGTTTTTGGATGTTTTCAGAAGGTTGATATCGAAAGATTATTCCAGATGGCTGCAGTGCCGGTGGGTACAGGGATGCCAGGACTGGCCGTATACACTGAATGGTCACACGTATGTGGACACACCTTCCCATGATTTCAGGTGTTTCAGCCATACCCATTGTTAACAAGTTTATAAAATCAAACATGTAGCTCTGCAATGTCCACTCACAAACAGTGCCTGTAGAATCGGTCATTCTGAAGATCTTGATGACTTGGCATTGTCATAGGATGCCACCTTTGCCACAAGTCAGTATGTCAATTTCTGCTGTGCTATAGCTACCCTGATCAACTGTAAGTGCCATTATAGTGAAGTGGAATCATCTAGAAACCCCTCCAGGAAATGGCTCACAGAGCAGGGTCATGTAGTGTGTAAAAATCAGCTATCTTCTGTTGCAGCACTCACTACAGAGCTTCAGAGTGCCTCTGGAAACAGCATCAGAGCAAGAACTGTGCATTGGGATATTCATGAAATGGGTTTTCATGGCCAAACAGCTACACACAGGCTTAAGGTCACTATACACAATGCCAAGCACCACCTGGAGGGGTGTAAAGCATGCTGCCATTGGACTCTGGAATAGTGGAAATGTGGTCTCTGAAGGGGTGTAAAGCATGCTGCCATTGGACTCTGGAGCGGTGGAAATGTGTTCTCTGGAAGGGTGTAAAGTATGCTTCCATTGGACTCTGGAGTAGTGAATAATGCTTCACTATGTGACAGTCTGATGGATGCATGTGGGTTTGGTGTATGGCAGGAGAGCACTACCTTATCTTCTGCGATGTTTGGCAGAGGAGGGTCTGGGGCTGTTTATCATGGTTTTTTCGAGGCTTATTATTTACAGTGTAGGGTACTGTTAAACAGGCAGCATACAAAGACATTCTATACAACTATGTGCTTCCAAGCTTGTGGGAACAATTTGTGGAAGACTTTTGTGTTCCAGCATGACTGCCCCTGTTCACAAAACCAGGTCCATATAGACAAAGATTGCATTTCATGTGGAGGAACTCAAGCAGCCTGCACAGAGCTGTGACCTCAACCCTACAGAACACCAATTTCTAGCCAGGTCTTCTCATCCAACATCATTACCTCAACTCACAAACATTTGTTTTGCTGAATGGGCCTTCACCACAGCCAGAAGCTCAATTTTTTCTTCATACAGTTGATGTAGTATTTATGACTGGTCTTTGAGCTCCTAGCTGGTCCCTATTAGAACAACACAGCCACAGCCCTCTTATTATTTGTGACATGCTGATGCTTCAGGTCAGGCTGGTTTCTGGCTAATATTGGTGGGCATAGTGCTTGTCACAGATAATGAAACAGCTAGTATAGGCTTTCCTCCATGCAGACCAGCTCTGCGTGCTGGTCACCTCTTCTCTTCCTCCATCAGTGCTGGAGTGCATGCGCACACACGCACACACACACACACACCAGGCAGTTTGCAAACATGTCCATATGAGGAAACCGGAAAACCCAGAGAAAACCCACCACCCACTCCATGCACGTAAACCCAAGGTGAGAATCAAATCCCAGGCCTGGAGGTGCGAAGCAACACCACTTACCACCATGCCACCATCCCGCCTGTTAGCTAGTACTGCTTCAACACTTTATTCTCCATCAATGTTATTTTTATTTTCCTTAAAACGATTCACAGCACAAGTCATTTATATTTATCTTCCATGTTTGTGCATCCATACGTTTAACTAGTATTGTTGATTGTTGAACAAGGCAGATGTGCTCTTGTATATGAGACATAATGAAATCACATGCAGTTATGATCAGTCTGATAACGGTAATGTTAGATAGATGTTTGTGTTTTGCAATTCATCTGTGCTTTTCACACTGTTCATTTGTTGCTTAGAAGAGCACAGTTTTCTCCGCATATCAAAAAGGAATTTTGAATGGAAATATATTCAAAAACTTCTGTGTGTCTCTGTATCATGCCCTTAGGTCTCCATACTTAGTGTACTGTTATAGATTAATAATTAATTTTGCTGCTAATCTGAATGCAACAACATACTCCCATAAAAACATTAATGTTTTATACAGATTTAAAATATTGCATTTAAAAAGCATATGTTAGCCATTTTAAATTTCAGTAACAGCCAAAGTAATTTGTAATTCTGAACCCTACAGTCTGCTTGGGAAATTTTCTGCTCATTTTTTAATTTACCCCAAAACAGATATTGACCCTGCAGTGATGTGTGGAAAAGCAAAATGTTTACTGTCTGGAGTCTGCAGCCTATTCATTGTTGCTGTTGGATATATAAAAAAAATTATACCAGTTTTACGCTAAATATCTACGCATCAAATATTGCAAGAAAACTGTGAACATACAGAAAACAGAGGCTAGAAAATAACTTCTTTTGTCATGTCTGTACAACAATGTAGATCTCTTAAGACAGAGCAGGGCCAATCAGAGCCAATCAGAGCCAAGTAATTGCTAACATGATCACAGCAGACATGCTTCATCATTGTGGGAAAAGCCTTGTACGAACTGTCAGAGCTCTTTAAGACAGAGATTAAGGTACTGCCTCAAGCAGTCTTTCCCAGTAGCATGGCCAAGATGTACAAACAGCACAAACAAGCTGAACCACGACCTGCGGAATGATAAAAATCTCTCTTTTTAGCTGCTGAACACTGTGACACCATTGCATGATACTGCACTGATATTTAATTCACGAGTCCATGTATGTTTAAGGAAGGCAGCAGAGCTATGCCTACCAGCTCGGAGAAAGTGCAAATGAGTGTGGTGCAACAGAATTAGTCATTTCAAGATATCGCATGAACACTTGCAGTCCTGAAACATTTTACCCACTCTGGACAGTTTGCTGTTACCATTCAACTTTCAATTTAAATTATAACTGTGCGTTAGGCAGATGCTACACACTTTGCAGTTGTTGCCCTTGTTACACATGCTTCAAATCACTGTTGTTGTGCCTGAAATGTTTCGCCTGACTGATTCAGTATCAGTATGCTCAGGGAATCTTGGCAAACAGCATGCTGCATGTTTCAGGTCCGACAATAAATCTTGATTGTGACTCTTCTATAACAATGCCATCAGAGAAATCGCCGATGCAGAAATTGGTGAGAATGGACTTGTGGTCAAAGGCATTTTGGCCATAATACACTGAGTGAAGTATACCACAAAATCGCAGTGTGGGTGTCCATGCTGCATGCAGTCACCCAGTGCATTTGAATGGGGTCATATGAGCTACAAAATGGAGGCACACTTTGTTGCTAACATCAAGGCTGCAACTGCTTCTTTCCCAGGGTGGTGCATAGTCATTAACACATCAGCTGATTTTAATAAGTGTTCTGTGGTCGGGGATTCTCTCCATGCATTTGTAAGGGAAAGTGCGCATGGTTGGATTTCTACAGACGGGGCGGCACTTGCTTCCTGTGACCGTTGCAGAAGCACCCCCGACCGGGAAGTCAGCATTACGAATGTCCATCCAGGCGAGGCCCACTGTTTAACAGCCCTGTAACTGATGCCACCCAGAGAGAAACGGTTCACAGCAGTGACATACGAGTGCACTGCTCTACCACCAACACCGCACCCCGCTTTCTGTGTCGGAGAGGATTACTGTGTTGCTGAGGGCAACAGGAATGGGATCGAACACCGTTTCGCAGAGCAGCTAGTCGCATTTGACAAAAGCCCGCAGGTGTGGTTCAAAATATGACAAACGTTGAAACACAATGTGCAGGCATAACATTACTGGTAATGGGAATTTTCCACTGCCATACCTGTGAACAGGTTCTATAGCTGAATCTAACCCATGTCTGTGAGTAGGTTCTTTTTTCGTACAAAAGTATAAGCTTTTGTAGCTGTGATGACATTGAGAGGCCTGGAGAGGTTTTCTTTTCAGACATTCACCTAAGAATGAAAAAGTCAAAGTCTTATCGTTTTACATAAACCTTTTTAAATGTGTGCTAGAATTAAAATGCCTCCTACTGTCCGAAGTGTGAGATTATTGGATATTGAAGAATATATGCCAATAACTGTTACAATATAAAATTTTAAAAGCTGCTTTAAGACTTTAAAATCAGCCTTACAATATCAGCACTTAAAAGAGTTATTGTAGAAATATCCAGAAATGTAAGGCATAAAAAACACAGAAAAAAGCTGAGCATTCTTATACGCACAGTCTGTTTCGTTTTGTGTTCCAGGCTTTTGAGATGCTCTGACTGGGTTTACAAACACCTGCAGCCAGTATTACTGTTCTGTTAATTGTGCAATAAATTACTGCAACAATGGATGGCTGTTGATGCTAATTATTAGTTGAAAAAAAATAAATAATTGCACAGTCAACCATGTGAAACAATGGACTGTTTCTGTTCTGAATCATTACCTACTCTCCTTCATGGCAGACAGATGAAGGGCTTGGAGACTGGCTTACAGATTTCTCAACACTGCTAGTGAGACCTTTTATTTCAAGATAAGCTTATGGCTGGGAGAGCGTTGATTTGATCAGTGTCAGAACGAAGCAGTCAGCAGAGCACACGAGTGGATGGCTGTGTCCTCCAAGGCATCCTTGTTAGCATTCAGCCTCAGATGCAGACCAGAGAGCTCAGTCATGTGGCTCTAAGGCCCTAAGCCCAGAGAGCTGGATGGCAATACACTGCCCTCCCCACAAACACCACAATCCTATTTGAGCTTTCAGTGAGGATCGGTTGAGGCGACGTGGAGTTTAGCTTGTATCTCTATTCCTTAATCCACCTCCACACGGTCATTTAACAGCTGAGGAGAAGTTGATAACAAACAGCTGTGGCTGGCAGAGAGACAGAAATAACTAGGGGGAAAGTAGGCGAACTCACTGCATTTCAACATGGTGGATAATGAAAGTTAGCCAGACTGACAACAAGGCGATTCTCAAAAAGGGAATAAATTCTGGTCCTGCTTATGTGTTCAGTTCACACTTTACTCCTAATCATAATCAAGTACTCACGAGCGTAAAATGTAAATTCATATCATAACAATAACTCTAAATATGAGGTGAACTGAATGTGCTCTTCATTTCATTAAAATTTACTGTTCTGCTTGTCTGTAATTCCATCTGATTTGTCTTTCGATGAATTCCATTGCCTTCAAATTCGGCCCAGTAATGTGCCGTTGCTAATTTTCTGGAATGCCAATGTTTGATGGTTATGAATCTCAGCAGGCTGTCTCTGTGACTCATTGCCTGTACATTTTGGCAAATATCGAACTACTTAAACCTCGATTTCTCAGCCCTTAATACGTTTTTTTCAATTGCCATTGACAAGGAAATAGTTTTCTATTTCTGGCTGCTTTCATATGTTGCTGTCTGCTGCTTAATAACACCCTTAAACTCTCTTGTGCAATTAATTTGTTGTATGATATTACTCAAAGGAGACTGCCATGGCAGATGAGTATCACTGTTAACAATCACTCTTTCAGTGAAAATTAAATAGAAGCAATAATTTAACTGAAAGTTTCTGGTTGCAACATTTTACTGATGTTTATATTTCATTTGATTTTGGAGGGGAATATTAGCATGGTCTAGCAATTAGTCATTTGTTAGTAATGTTAGTAATTTAATGTGAAGATTACGTTTTCTCTGATGTTCTCACGCAGTTGCTAAGAAATGCCTTGTGTGACTTCTGCTTCCAGTGTTAATGCTGTGCTGGTGTTTGTAATATGCTAGACATAATGCAAAAGAAAATGGCAAATTAGTGGTTACCCTTCTGAATCAGACCTCAGCAGTCCTTACCATTATTACCTTTTTCTGTTATCCATTTTTTCAGTTTTAATGTAGTACATGCACTGTATAAAGGATTGTGAGCCTTTCTTCCAGTGATCTGCAGATGAATAGCATTTATTTTTTGATCACTTAGTGAAAATTTGTAGAATGCTGCTGGTAGAGGGTCGGTCACGATGTGGAAATCAGGTTGGCTGGTTTTTCAGTACTGAGGGTGAAAAATCAAGTGAGAAGAACATTGTGTCTTCAGTACAACACTGTGTATATTCAGTACAACATTGTGTCTGTTACATCCAATGCAGTGTCTATTCAGTATAATATTGTGTATATGAAGTACAATATTGTGTATGTTAAGTACTATGTTGTGTATTCAGTAGAACACTGTATATTAAATACAACATTGTGTATATTAAGTATAACATTGCCTATATTAAGTACAACATTGTCTATATTAAGTATAACATTGTCTATATTAAGTATAACATTTTATAGCCAATCAGTGAGAGTAAATGTAAACCCCAGAGTGGAAGTTCCAGTACGATGACACACGTACTTGCCCGTGCTGTGTTTAGTAAACCCTACACAGCCTTCATGTCTGACCTCCTCTTGTTTGTGCCTCCTCTCAGCAGAAATGCACTCCATTCGGATCCTGCTCTACTCGCTCATCTTCCTCCTCGGCGTCTTCGGGAATCTGCTCATCATTATGGTGCTGATGGTGAACAAGCGAATGCGCACTGTCACCAACTCTTTCCTGCTGTCCCTTGCTGTCAGTGACCTGACAATGGCTGTCTTCTGTATGCCCTTTACTCTTATACCCAACTTGCTGGAGGACTTTATCTTTGGTGCTGCGATGTGCAAGATCGCTGCCTACTTCATGGGTAAGGTCCCTGCTCTGTCATATAACGTTGTAGACGCAGTTATAATTCTGTCCGTCACATCAGCATTTTTTCTCACATAATTCCATGTGACTAAAATGGATTATAACAATTTTTCGTTCAGCATGTATTTTTTTTCCAAAATATTTTTTTTCTGCAAAAACCCAGATTGGAAGTCGAAGAAAAAGCCATCATTGCATCCGTAAATATTAGAACTGTGTAACTTTGTCTCATTGACGTTTCGTGGTCAAAGATCTGAAATCAGTCCAAGTGATTTTGTCACTGATTGTTTACTGAGACATTGTGTACACTGGCTGTGAAGTGACATGGATATGTAGCCTGTTGGGTTGTTTTAAAGGGACTATCTAACCAATGCTACGTCATGACACGTTTCAGTGCAAAATTAGTTAATGCTTCATAAAATTTTAATTTAAATCTATTTATCCAGAACGTTCCACAAAGGTTTGATTGAACAGCACTGTATTACTGTGGAGACAGAAAAAAGGATGTGAGCTGAAATTATGGGCTTTCAACCCTGTCTTTACGAAGAAGGTAAACTGGGATTTCATGAAGAAAACCCTACAGAAATCATTGTGTTAATTTTTACTAATTTTGTTGATCAAATCTACATTTTTGAGAGCCCTATCATATTCTAATTAGAGCATTACTAATTCAAACCATCAACACAGTTTGATATGAATTTTAAGGAGAATTAGTACAGCAGTTTGCAGTGTACTTACAACCCCAGACTCGAAAATTACTGTGTTCTTTCAGAATATTCATATTAAGAGAGGGTCACATTAAAGATCATTCTGCTGTATATGAACTGTACTTAATTTTAACATTGCATATTGTTTAAGATTCATGATAAGTCAGCAATAGCACATTTACTCATTTAGCAGACGCTTTTATCCAAAGCAACTGGCAACATTTCATATGCAGTTACAATGAGCTAGCACTGAGAGTCTTGCTCAAGGACACACCAGGTGACTAGGCCAGGATTCAAACCAGGAGACTTCTGCATCCCAGCCTGATGCTCTACCCATTGAGCCACCAGGTCACCATAGTACTCCTTATAGTAGTACTAGTAGTAGCAATAATAGCAGCAGCAGTAGTAGTGGTGATAATTGCCATGTCAGGACTCTCGGGTGCTATGCCTTTGGCCACTAACAGCATGCCTTACTGCTAGGTTGGGTTGCCCATAGTAGGGGTAGTTTGTTTAAAGAAAGTTGATAGCACAACAGAATACCATTGTGGAAAAACCCACAAACTAACTGTATGAGTGTATTTGCACAAAAAGACAATGAAGGGGACAAACCTGGAAAGAAAACAACAGGATGAAAACTGTAGTTCCAGGGATTAGTTTATAGAAAGGCTTGTCAAGACTGAGCAAGGACAAGATCAACAGTAATGTTTTTTGTCAGCCGCATCTGCGGTTCGTCAGCCAATCAGCCACTCTGGGGAGGTGTCATCATCTCCATGACAACAGGTTGCTGCTCTGTGTGCACAATGTAACTGATAATAATAACAACAACAATAGTAATAATCAGTAATGTCAATGTTGTTTGACTTATTTTAGGGAGCATACACATCCTAAAAGTGTGGAGGGGAAAAAGGTCCCTGAAATACTGAAGTCAGTCAGCTTACTGCTTTATCAGAAGAAGTGACACTGGTATTCTGTTATGGTACAAAGTCTTATATTTCACACTTTTCTTAGTTTTGAAGATTTATTAACTTTAGTTTTTTAGAGCACAATAAAATGTTTTTTCCTGAATGGAAAAGCCCCACTAAATCTAGTTAACAATATTTTTAGATGGCTTGAATGTCGTAATCATGTAAAACTCTAGAGAAATAACTGAAAAGGTATATCTGAATCAAAGACCATTTTCCATGGAGCTGTACTTGTCATTGAAAAGGGTGGGACAGTCATTTATTGTGCTGTGGTGACTGATTTTGTTCATAAATCAGGCCCATGTAACGACACTGACCGCTTACATGCTGTCATGTTAAGGACATTGGCGTTATGGAGGGGAACTGACTGACCTCTTCTGTAGCACAAGCCAGTTTACCATATCTGAAATACAAAATTCAGATCATGAACTGCTGTCTTGTGCATTTCCTGTGTATGAAACACCCACTATTCCCTTGAGGAAAATCTACTAAATATTTTTTAATACATTTGTAAAGCAATGACAATATCTAGAAAAATTGTATGATAATAAGGAATGTTTGTTGTATAAATTAATATATTTACTACATTTTTATTGGTATATTTCTAATATTGTTTATTTTAGATGTATTTTTGTTATCTTTTTGCAGAATAGTTTTGTTAAATTGGGTCTTGAAATTGATGCATGTTTACAGTGTCTTATAGCTAATAGAGAAATGGCTCATGTATATTATTCATCCATTTTGAATTGACTGAATACATTCAGCTTTAATTCAGAAATAACAGGGAAAAAGCCATTCAACTTTTCCTGGATGGCCTATTACAGTCACTGACAACCCCTGTGCTGCCAGTTGTTGTGTTTCTCAGGCCAGTTTAGAGAGAAGAGATAATAAGGTGGCTAAAATGTAATGTAATTTAAAATGTAAAATGCTATGTTTTAATGAGAATTGCTTGTTACATAGCAGTGAGCAAACTTTGCCTCTAGGGCATGGATGTAGTCAAAATGGTCAAATCAAAGAAGGACAGACATCTCAAGATGAACTCCTATACAACAATGAAATCAGTGAAGCTGAATCTAAATAGGACAGATTACAAAGCCCCAATTTATACTGCACACATGTTTATTCAGGTGGAGTTAAATAGTAAGATTCTAGAATAGACTGAGTCTAAATAGACGGGAACTCTAATGACATAATATAAACACAGATGGTAAGTGTAATTTGAACATCAACATGTAATTTCAACATGGTGTTCTGTAGTACTCAAACAAACCCTTAATGCCAAATTCCTAATTAAATTGTCAAACCGAATTTATTTAATTTACTGCTGTTCTGATTAACTAGGACTTTGTGTTTTTATTTTATTGGCTGAGCTTAAATTACCATTTTTCTCAGATTTGGGGTGTTTGAAATGTGAGTCTGTCATTCATGACAAAATGTTTCTGATTGCCGATGTCTTCATGTCACCACAGGGATCTCTGTCAGCATCTCTACATTCAGCCTGGTTGCCATAGCAATTGAGAGGTACAGTGCCATCTGTAACCCCCTGAAGTCCCGGGTGTGGCAAACCCGTTCCCATGCTTACCGGGTGATTGCAGCTACCTGGGTCATTTCGTTCCTCCTCATGACACCATACCCCATATTCAGTGCCCTGGTCTCCTTCAACAAGCCTAACAATGTGACTGCTCACATGTGTCGACTGGCCTGGCCAAAGAGTCAGGTGGAACAGTCATGGTGAGTCCATCACTTTTGCATTACCTACAATGCAATGCGTTGTAACAAATCTAGCACTTCTAGATCTCCTTTTACTGAACTGTGTGATCTGAGAAAATGTATTTGTGGAATTAATTAGTGAATAAAAATTTGTCAAATATTAAAGTTAATACCAGCTTGCATGCAATTCTTATCTGTGAAGTTTTATAAAGAGTAAAATGAGCTGTTGTATCTGAGTGCTTCATAATGTTTTAATCCAATGCACTTGTTTCAAACACAATGCATGTGTATTTCAGAACCCAATTGATAGTCACCTAAGAAATTAGGTGGCCATGATTTATCACCATGGCATTTGAAAATTTCATAAACCATTTCCCAGTTGTTTTATGTGTCAGAACAATATTATCATGATTTCTCATTTATATTTGACACTGTTTCATACATCACTTCATTGTGGTTATAGGGCAGCATTGTTTGAAGAGTTATTAACGAGGTTGATCTCACCAAACTTCATCACTTGCTATCCGAGTAAAACTGATGTTTTTAGGTTGACAGGAGGTCTCAGTGTGTATACTAAGATAATAGATATCCTGTTCTTCTAATAAACACAAAGGGAAACCACCATATGTAGGGAAGAAAGTTGTGTCCCTTCATAATAGGGGACTTCAAAGCTGTTCATGTCCTACCAGAATAGAATCATTAAAGAAAACAGAATTAATCCACTAGTCCCCAAGACCCGAGGCATTCTTCTCTTCACAGTAAATCTGTTTCCTTGGCACAACTTTCTGTCTTCATATAATAGCACTGTCAGATTTGTTAGCATCAGTTTGAAACTGTGAAAGGATGTCTTCTGCTTAAAGCAGTGTCTTCATCAGCAAGTCTAAAGAAGATGCCTGTTTTTATTCATTCTGGTTTAATAAGGCTGTTCAGCAAGCTGAGAGTGGCTACCAGCAGATGCGCGGCATCTCTTAGAACTTCTTTTTATGACTCAAACCCGGGGGTATTAAGGGTCATCTGGGTCCATCTTTCTTTTTGTGTAGTCACTTCGTGTGTTTTGCATTTAATAATTCCCTTTTTCTCATTTTGAGTCCCTAATTAATTCAGCAGTCTTTAGTGCCAATAATGGATTTGTAATTCATCAAACAAATATGCGATGAAAGGCCAGACCATAGTCCTCTGGCTCTTGTATAAAGGAGGCTACATATAGGTTGGGGATAGGAGATGAAAAAGAGCAGGCAGGAAGTAAGCCTTCTCTACCTGCACAGGGCAAGCTCATTAGCATGTAACAACCAGAGTTGAGTTTCATTTCCTTATTATACATCTTGCCTTCTAATTTTCTATAGGTCTGTCACTTTACATTGTAACAGTTTTTTGCAGCTGTAATGTTTTGGCAAGAACCAGGTGAAAATAATTATATACAGAGGCAAGAGTGTAGAACCTTCCATGCACATGGAGTTTACCGGTTTGAAAGCCTACTGAAGTAAATCAGTTGCCTTGCCTTTCAAGGTTTTTATGAACTAGATACAGGCCTGTTTGGAGTACCTGTCAGTTATCATAGTCCTACCTGTTCTTTAAGTTCGTTATGAAAACCTGCTTGGCTGTTAATGTATATCGTTCCCTGAATGTTCACTGAACGTGTGTGGGATCCTCTGCTGTTCATCTAGAGAAGCTCAAAGACACTCCCACCTTGCTGCCACCTTAATGTTCTTGAATGTCTTTCAGGTACGTTCTCCTGTTGTTTGTCCTGTTCTTCATCCCTGGTGTTGTGATGATCATTGCCTATGGACTCATCTCTAGGGAACTCTACCGTGGAATAAGGTTTGAGCTTGGTCAAGAGAAGGAAGCAGCTGGTAAGTTCAACTGCTCACATAAAAAGATAAAAATGGAAGATGATAAGGAACCTGCTAGAGCACCACCTTCAGTTCAGCTTACCTATATTTCAAATCAAATCCTGGGTAGCAGTTTATTAGTATTACTAGCCAACAATGTAATGTCTTTTTTTCTACAAAGTAAAAGCAATGCAAATTTCATGCATACATGTAGCTTTCATTGCTGTGCTCTGTGGGCTGGTCCGCTTTATTCTACAATTAGCTGTATGACATCAAACAAGAACTGTGCTTGTGTGTGTGTGTGTGTGTGTGTGTGTGTGTGTGTGTGTGTGTGTGTTTCAGAGTTTTTAGAGCACTGTTTTTTCCTGTTGCCACAGATTTTGTGGGGCTTTTCTTTTTCTCTGTTTAAATATTTATATAGCCTTGAACAAATAATTTTTAATATGGTAAATAACACAATCACTTCAGTTATTTTAATTAATCAAAGGGTTATACATGTTTAGTCAGATTTAGCAGTGTATACCCTTCTTTCTCTGGGTTCTAAATACTCTACTAAGGTTTACAAATTTAAGCAAGCTTTCAGTGTCATCTTTTTCAGAAATGTTTTCAGAAATGTCTTTTCAAAGATGGGTGAAATGTCTAATATCTGTTACAACTGGCATAGACATTTCATTGTATGATTCTGTATGGGTTACCAGCACAGACAGATGTACAGACAGATACTTAAATGTATTAACTCTCCATTTTCATTATAAAATTCTTCATAAAATACTCTAACAGCATTTTCTTGTAGTGGACTCTTACCTCTAAAGAATTTCATGCTTGCTGGTTTGTGTGGATTGCTTTAGCACTCAAATGAAAGATTCACTGAACTCTGAACAGCAAAATATACTCTTATATCAGCCAATTTCCCTGAATGAATGCTGTGAGTTTATAAATATGCCCTTGTTCAGTGACTCACCATTTGCTTATTTTAGCCATTAAGATTCTCTTTAGCCATTAAGATTCTCTGTTATTTTTTCATTGTCATTGATGAAAAAGCTCTGCACTGATCTTCTTGAGGTAACATAGAATTATGATCAGTATGACATTAATAGCAATGCATCAAAATACATCCACTTTAGGGTAAGTAAAAGTGAGGTAAATTGATACCTTTGCTCTGCCCTGGTTTCTTATTTCACGTAGGTCTGACAAATGGCCCCAGTAGCTCGATGTTGACAGGCAATGATGAGGATGATGGCTGCTACATTCAGGTGACCAAAAGGCCCAACGTGGTAGAGATGTCAGTGCTATCGTCTGCCGCAGCCTCTAAGGCAGACCGGCCCCGGAGCAATACCTCGGAGGCCAAGCTCATGGCGAAGAAACGCGTGATCCGCATGCTCATCGTAATCGTAACGATGTTTTTCATCTGCTGGATGCCCCTCTATTCCGTTAACACGTGGAAGGCCTTTGACCTGCAGTCTGCCCACCGTGCCCTCTCTGGAGCACCCATCTCTTTCATCCACCTGCTTTCCTACACCTCGGCTTGTGTCAACCCCATCATCTACTGCTTCATGAACAAGCGCTTCCGCAAGGCCCTGCTGGCCACCTTCACGTGCTGCCTGAGGCCCTGCCGACGTAGGCGTGAGGCTGATGATGACACCACGGCAACAGCCGCCTCTTTGTCCAAGTTTAGCTACACCACTGTGAGCACCGTGGGCCCCTCCTGACTTTAAGTAGTCATGGAGACCACGATGAAATCACAGCTGCAACCTAGGATTAAAAATGTAGTGTTACCTTTCATGTATTATTAGTGCTCTGTGATATCTGCACTAAGTTATTGCATGGTAAAGCTTCTCATTCCGTTTTCTTGACAGTGGATTTGACGCTCTGGCTGGGACCCTAGTCTGCTCTCCATTTGAAATGTAACTTGACTTGCACTGTATTTTAGAACCTTTGTAAAATACTAGTCTGTGTGAATTGCTGGATTTGTGGGACTAAAACATATTATTTGTGTAGCAGTGTGTCACTTGTACGTGTCAGTAAAAGCTACATGCTATATGGAGTGTTTCTGTAGTAGTCAAGCTCTAGTTGAAAATCCAAAATGGATCCTTGTTCCTAACAGCACTTGTGATCTTTGTGCGAGTTTTGCTTGTGTCTTAAGTGAAAGGACAGAATGTCCGTTTTAGGTAGATTATCTCTATTTCCACAGAGTTCCTGTGCTTCTGGCTACAGATGGTACAATACTGTATGTGTAAATTGTTAATGCACAATTCCATATTTTCATCTGACGTGTGCTGCTTAAACTCATCGTGTATATGGAGTGGTTGGGAGAATTACCCTATATTGGTCTTTGTTAATCTTGGTCCCTTGTGGACACAGTGTCGCATGATTGCCATATAAATGGCTATTTCTTTTTAGTCTTTGTCATATTTAATTTTTCATGCCCTCACATTTTCATTTAATTGGGATGAGATAGGTGTCATGGATTAAATAACTCAGACAGCTTCAGTCTCAGAGGTTTATTAGCACTGCATTGTGGATGCATACAGTGATGTTATGGTTAAAAAAAACCCTCCCCTTGTCCTCAGGATTTGTCCAGTGGCTTGTTTTGTTCCCCACGTGTAAAGTAACAGTAACCTTACAACAGGGTCTACTATAGGTCATTAACCTAAAACAAGCACCTGATATGTGGCCTGGTAGCTCAATGGGTAGAACATCAGGCTGTCCTTGAGCAAGACACTCTCTGCTAGCTCATTGTTTCATGTACGTAAAATTTACGTTGCTTTGGATAAAAGAGTTTGCCAAATGATAAGATGTAATATGCAAGGACTGAAATGTCATAGAAGTTTACAATAGTGGATCAGGGTGGTAATATATACTCCCAAAACTAAAGCGCTAGTGTTTATGATTACAGTAATTCTTTAAAAAAATTGATTACACAAGTACTTTCTAAATATATTACATGAATTTTAAGTCCATGATGTAATAATTCCAGATAACAAACCTAAAAAGTCCAGAAAAACATATTCTAATTGTTTAAATTAATAGTTTTTAAATAAAATCTCCAAGGCTACAAAGATTACAAAGCAGACAATAATAACATTCGATTTTAACAACGACAAGCCCTTTTAGTGCTTGCTTCTTGTTTGACAAATTACCATTATTTATTTTTTTATGAGTAGGAGACTTGCACAGCAGTTCAGGGAATCTTGTAATTTTATTGTGGTTTAGAAGACAAACGATTGTTGCTAGAATCCACTTATGACATCTTTAAAACAAACAACTGACAATGTTTGTGCAACGTTTAGGCTAACATTCAGTTATAGGACTATAGTTCTGAAGAAGCAACCAAAAGCTATAATGTCTGCGATGTTTAGTGAGATCCGTATTGTTTGTTCTTTGATTTGCACATTGCTCATGATATTAGAACAGTTATTATAATGATTTCATTAAAATAATAGTCAGATTTTTTTGTGCTGTCAATTACACAAACAGTTAGCAGTTTCAGTTGCCCGTTATATTGTAGAACAACCTGTGCTTTGATCCACAGCTGTGCTGCAAAGATCTGTTTGGCAGCAGTTGATTGTACAGTTCCGAAGGTGGTTAGGATTTACGCTGTCTCGACATAGCTTCACCTCATATTCGAGCACAATTAAGGGTGCGCTGTACATCAGACACTGATGGACTTACATTTACAGTTATCCATTTAGCAGACGCCTTTGTCCAAAGCGACTTACAAAGAATAATAGCACACGTGCATGTCACAAACGAGGTCAAACAGTATCAGAGAATCTAACTGACAGTAAGTGCTGTCCTATAATCAAAGTGCACACGATTCAGTCAAGCAATTGTCACACAAGTCATACAAGTAAAGGGAAAAGCATAAACATATAAAATGTATGTAATGTATAAAATTGAAAAACATGTACAAATAATATAGTAAAAGGAAGCATAGAACTGTAGCATGAGCTTACAGCATGCTTTCTTAAATTCAACATCTATTTAGAAAACCTAAAAATTTACTGAGAACTATTTGAGGGTCTTAAAGATTTCACACACGGAGATACAAATAGCAGATATAAAACACACTTTATAATGCTCTGTCAGGCATCATCTGTATGTATAAAGAGCTGGCCATGACTTCTCAGTTTGATAAGTAGGAAGGGAATACGGTACTTTGTGAGGTCACTGCATTTCCAATGGTAAGAGAGAAAGCCTAACAGCTTCACCTGATACATTAAAAGTATAGTTATTAAGAGAGTTAATTATGTTTCTGTTTTCTCATTGAAGTTATTTTGGAGTCTGAAGGCCAAATGCAGGTGATGACAACAGATGACGCTGTGTGTAGGGAAAGAGTGAACTCTCTTTATTCAGCTTGTTGACATTTTGATGTTATTCTCATAGTTTGTAACAAAATGAACATAAGGTATATCACGTTAATCACCTCTTCCCTCTGATACAAAAAGCTGTAATAGCAAAAAACAATTTTAAATACTAATTTGTCAAATGGTGGCACAGTGGCATGGTGGTTAGCACTGTCGCCGCGCACCTCCAGGCCTGGGGTTTGATTTCCGCTGTGTGTGGAGTTTGCATGTTCTCCCTGTGCTTGGTGGGTTTTCTCCGGGTGCTCCGGTTTCTTTCTACAGTCCAAAGACATGCAGGTTAGGGTGATTGATGTGTCCAAATTGTCTGTTGTGTGTGTGCCCTGTGATGGGTTGGTGCCCTGCCCTGAGTGTCCCCTGCCCTGTGCCCAATGGGCTCCAGGCTTCCTGTGACCCTTAACAGGACTAAGTGGTTAGGAAAATGAATGAATTTGTCAAATCAATAAAATACACTGTACTTGATAGCTTAAAGTCAAATACATTTTACATTGTTACCCTTCAAGCTAAATGTATACCTTTGGAAAGTAAAAACTAAAATGATCTTATGTGATTAAATCAGAAAACATATTGGCATTGTTTTTTTTCTTTAGTGGGTAAACCTCTATAAGACCAAAGCAAATTCAACATCATTCATTTTGTATTTCTAAACTAGTTTAGCAGGCACTGTATGAAGTATTAAATCACATGATGTCAGCTTTCTGATTCCTGGGTGTCATAGCATTTGTTTCCATGTCAACAGTGAAAAAATAAAGGCTGGTCTTACTAAGACAAAGAGTTCAGTGCACTGTTTAATGGAAATTATTGCCTGGAGCCGAAGAACTAAATTGTGGTCTTCATAAAACTGACTTATAATTTATGCCAATGATATATTTTTTTAAAGTAGAGATCAATGACAGCATGTGTTTTGTCAACAGGGTATGTTTAACTTGTATGTGACCGTGTGGGTTTAGCTGATGCACAAATTCCATCTTATTCTTCTTCATATCTCCTGACACAGACAGCAGCTGCTCCGATGCAGGTAAATGGTCAGGATGCCTGCCTTCCAGCTCCCTATTTGAAATGGCTGTGTTGACAGGGAACACCTGTCCTTGTGCAGTTTTTTAGTTCAGCCATTGCTTATATTACACAGACAGAACTCCTACAAAACTTTCACATGGCACATTTTTATCAGTTTGGGGAGACAAACATAAAATGGAAGGCAGAAGAGAAACACTGTTAGTTTTCTGACCTCCAGTGATGTCCATGTGGGAGATTACTGTTATTTTGCAGGAACTTTAAAATAAAGGGACAGTGATGCAGGTTTGAAAGGAGGAAATACAGGAAGACTGTCATATTTGTAACAAGACAGGGCACACGTAGGCAAGGTAAGGTCCAACTACAGAGAGGTTTATTAACAAAGAACAGATACAAAACAGATGGAGTTCTTCCTAAACTGCAAAAGGCCAAGACACGGTGAGATAACAGGACACGGGGAAACTATGAAAGAACAAGAACCTAAACGAGAACCAAAGGAACTACTAAGCCATGCAAGTGCAAGGAGGAAATCAGGTGCAACCACTCAACAAACGAATGAGCAAACGAGACAGTGGGAAAATTAGGGGGCATGGCCACACAACAAGGGCAATCGTGGAAACAGTCATAAAGATGTTACAGGTCAACAGAGGTGTAGCCCTGCTATCATTAAAAAGATAATGAATGAATGAATGAATGAATGAATGAATGAATGAATGTTGGAATGAAATTTCAACTTTACTGGCAATGCATTCACTGGACATTGCTAGTCAGGGATATCCCATATAAACACAAGCTCACCAGGCACCCAGACTGCCCCACACCCAACCGTTCAGATGATGAAACCATTGAACATGTGTTTTGGGAGTATGAGTATATGCAATGTGTCTGAAGACACATGGCTCATCGATACAGGATGCTAGATCAACAGTTTGTGCTGATCCAGTCAAAGGTGATGAAGGGGTGGCCTCAGGGTGCTCAAACCCCCTCCTTGTCCCTGATGTGGCTGCTTGTCAGTGTCACCAAACACAAACTTTGGAATGTCAGGATAATGGTCAACCATAGAGGGACAGACTCGAGCACCTGGGGTTTGTGCCAAATGGTCTGTGTAGATGAACTTTTAGGATGGAGCAGGATGTCACTCGGTAGGGCTTCCATGCAGCGAAGGAGAGGTGGAAGGGCCTCCGTGAGCTGTAGGACCCGTCAGATTCTTAAGGTGATGCAGTTTTATCCACAAAGGTAAGTGGAGTACTACTGGTTGAGTACATGTTTCATGGGTGTTGGAGGTGTTCATTGGGTGTGCCTTTTAGTGCTACACAAGGTTTAGATCACTTTCCTTTTTAAACCTGATTAGCCATTTTGGGTATGGAATGGTGACTTTTTAAACTACTCATAATAAACAGGCACAGCCACACTGATCTTTTAACATCTTAACGGTTGAGATGGTCAAATGCAGTGGATTTTAGACAACATGTTTCAAACATTTGTTTATTGTATTATATTATTTGTATGTGTTTTAAAATCTTGAAAAATCCACGTATTGTACTTTTGGTGTCCTTTTCATTTCTATCTCTGTATTTTAACTTGTATTTTTATTTTTACTGTAAATAAAATGTTGTGTACTTAAATGTTTTTCAAAATTTATGAGAGAGAAATTCCCAGTAGTGAATTCATTCTGGAGAGATCTTTCTGGTGGGTAAAAAACACACACACACACACACACACACACACACACATTCTAATGTTTAATAATTTCTATTTGAAGCGTGTGTCAGTATTTTAATAAACAGACTTCATTTTAAGTTGCTTTCATATTTTATGGTACATTGATGCTATTGTTTTTTAGGTACGCTGAAATAACACTGTCAATGATTTGTCATAATTTGTTTTAAAGAGGTTTGCACAGCAGGGGTCTATAACTGAGGTGAAATTATTCAACCCTGAACAGCTGTATTGTGAATGAATCAGTCTTGGGTTGTTATAAAGATACTCAAAGTAATGGTTGCAGACGAGTTGTGTATGCAATTTTTAATTCATTAGTTAACATCATGTTTTTGAGCAATGTTTAACAGAGAGACAGTTGCTATGCAGTCATTTTCCTTTTAAGTGTTGCAGTTTTGTGTAAAACCAACAGAGTGTGGCCTGGCTAAAACAACACAGCACAGCGCAGCAGTCTCCGCTCCAGTAAGATCACAGTGCTTAGAGATGTTTTACAGAATACACTCAGGGCTGTGACCCCCAAACTGAGAGAGTGGCTCCATCAGATCCCAAGAACAACATCTGAGATCTCTGTCCAGAAGAGTGCAGTCCTAGGAACAGCTAACATACTGCGCAGGACCCTCAAGCTCCCAGGTCTCTGGTTGAGGACCCAAGCTTGAATGAGAAAAGACCGCCCGCAGGGGCGAATGGGGTAATTTATGTATAATACTTTGTTAATCTAAATAACAGAAAAACAAAATTGAAGGGAGAACCTTTGTAAACAAAACAGAGCGGTGGAATATCATCTTTTTTTCAGAGCGTGACAAACGCCTCCACACTGGGCACACGCTCCCACTCGCCACACAATTCGTTTTCTCTCGTTTTTTTCCCTTGTGGTGTGAGAGATAAGAACTCAGCATTAGGAAATTAAAAAAAAAATTTACAAAGGCAAACACAAGACACGTTTAAAGCACTGGCAATCCTTAAATATGTGTTTTTAAAGCTCCACTGTATTTCAATCACACAGTGTAATGTGAAGTTACCGCTATTACCTCCTTAAATACACAACACTGATGTTATTCCTTTTATTTTGTTCGCTGTTCTGTGCAAGAACAGCCAGATGTACCATTAGAAATTTAATTGAACATCAAACAATCTGTGCCTTCTCTTTAATGAGTTCCAGATTTCTACTGTTGGACAACCATGTTTACCAAACAACGTTTAATAAACAGACCTTGTTCAGAGGACTCGACATTCTAAACACACGTTTCTTCAAGGTTTCAGCAGTAGCGATCACACAGCCCTGCTTCTTTTATGTTCCCAGTCTTTCCCCAAGATCTTAGCACTCCTAAATCTAATCCTCAGTTTTGGTTTTGAACCTTCACCACTCCAAACTGTCACATTTGTTTTACTTGCTATTTGCTTGTACTATTTTGTCTGCTTT
This sequence comes from Chitala chitala, assembly GCA_025773905.1. NCBI lineage: Eukaryota > Metazoa > Chordata > Actinopteri > Osteoglossiformes > Notopteridae > Chitala > Chitala chitala. The sequence continues at coordinate 9,966,602 of JABJVR010000103.1, read as the reverse complement.
TTTTTTTTCACTCTTGCCTGACTCACCTTTTATATCGATAATGTGTGCTGCAGCTGTGTGTACGCCCGAGGATCAGACATCTGCTGTGGAGCCCTGGCCGTTGTTCAAACCTCGAGTCTCAGATGGCAGGCACAACTACTCACTATAGGTGCAGAGCTGCATTCCTAGAGGCTGAACATCATGCTTGATTACTGAGCCTCCATAACCGTTTTCTGCAAACAGTATGTATATAAAACAGCTGCAGTTCAATTGGATATGAGCTAAAATCCAATTCAGTATTTCGTTCTTTATAAATTTTTTTGTGCTGTATATTACAAACCTATTTTAACAGTTAAACCTTAAAACCAGAGCATAAGCTGTGAATTACCCAAATATACAGTATAACTATCATTTTAAAGTGATTTGACATTAAAAAAGAATTACATTTAACATTTTAATTGCCTATAAGTCCTGTGGGGATTTTATACAAATGCAAGCATTTATGAAATGCATTTGAAATTATTTTTATTTTTATATAGCCTTGTTGTGTATCAGAAACAGAAAAATGCAATAAAACAATTTTCTGCAGGCGTTGCTGTGCCTGCTGTCATTGTAAATGTTAAGTAATATAAGCATATTTATATAATACACTATATTATGTACTGTATATGTTGATCCAATCTCAGAACAAGATTCAAATGTTTCCTCTTATAATCCAAAAATATGTAACATTACAACAAAAAATGTATCAAGCACATGCAACAACGGGAAGCCAGAAGCGCTTTACAAATCAATGAATTTATTGTTTAATTAATTTCTCACAAAATCTCAAAATTAAATAAATTAAAAAAAAGTCATGCAAAACCGCAATGGTAACAACAGTAGAAAAGCAAAGTCTGTTTACTAAATAAATGTTGCTTAATTTTAACATTACAAAGATCCATATGAATATTTCAAAATCACACATTGTTCATTCTGTGTGTATGCGTGATGTGTTGTGCATATTTAAAGGGACATACTGTATTTAATAGTTCATAATTAGTCATAGCTCATCTCATTGATTTACGCTCAGTAGGAATACACTTATGTTTAAACCTAAAGGCTTCTACAAATGGGAAGAAAAATCATTGTTAATTCTGTATAGGGTATAGACAAAACTGTGACAGGTGTCTGGCGTTTAGACTCTAATCTGACATGTATCACCTGTGGTTCAACCAAAGGAATGATGACGGCTGTGGATGGCTGGTTAGATCAGGTGTGTCCCCAAACTCATTGTGCTGCAAATTGCTGATGTCTTACACTGGTGAATGTTCTCGTGTGTCAGCCCAGAGCTCTGAGCTGTGATGTGCTGAGAAATGGAGCTCCTGGCAGCTCGTGTAAAGCGCTCGAGAACACTGTGGGTGACATGCGCCCACACCTGTCAGCCGCTCCTCGCATGAAATGCATTGCTGTGTGAGATGTGTCACTGAGCTATGAAAATAGTGTGTACTTGTGGTTTTATGTCTGTCAGTCACATTTGTTTCCTTCACATGTGCCATATGCCTCGATTCAGTTTGCTGTTTTTTAAAGGTAATTCACAGTGGTGTACTTTTACAATGATGACCTTTAGGGTTATTGCTCCTTAACTCCCAATAGACTGTGTGTGTAATAAAGGGCATAATGTGTATGTACACTTCTCTTGTCATAGTGTAGTTAAACAGTCTGAGTTGGAAATTTTTAAAGGAACTTATGTGTACCTTCAGCGTGGGCAAGTGCATTTACTATACAGAGCAGTCTTGTAGGACAAAAGATTCTCCTCTGATATTTTTAAAACCTCTTCAATCCAATTCAGTTTAATTCAATTCAATTCAGTTCAATTCAATTCATTTTTTATAGCCCCTTTCACAACAAGTTGCCTCAAAGTGCTTTACAGGAAGAAATTACACTTTTTACAAAGCATTAATGGCTGGAGGATGATTGAAGTTAAAGCCATGTGACAATGGAGGAAAGGAACCAAAAACTCCACAAAGTGGAGAAAATAACCTCTGGGGGCCCAAATTTATCTGCCCAGCCCCTCCTGGGCATACTAACATTACAGAATACAAACTTAGTAATGGAGACTATGAATGTAAATAACACTATAGAGTCCTCCTGTGCTCCATGTGTAGGAGTAGGTTTCTGTAGGCTGGTGACATCCCTTCAGGCATCAACCATGGGGGTACACAGGATGTCACCGACTCTAACAAGGCATCCCACTCAGATGGTGCCCAGTTGGGCACTGGGTACACATGTGAGCAGAGAAGGATTGCAGAGAGGGGTTAGTACAGAATACAAACACTGGTAGTCCATAACAAAATATCACAGTAACATTGGCATGTACAACAGCGCCAGCAGCGTTAATTACTGTGAGCTATGAAGAAAGCTTGTATGGAAAGCTCAATCAGGGAAGTGGGTCTTCAGTTGGGATTTCAAGACTGCTACAGCATCCCGTATGTAGCCAGCCAGGCTATTCCATAGTCTACTGGCTCTGTGATTAAACATTCTAGCGCCAATACTTTTATGCATGCATGAAATGGAAGGAATGCCTGTATTCTGAAATCACAGGGAATGATTTGGTGTATGTGTATTAATCAATTCTATTAAACATGCTGGGGCTTAACCTTTGACTGCTTTATATGTTAACAGAAGAAATCTTTGAAAATTGAACACTGAAATCAATCTTGTACTTAACAGGAAGCCAGTAGAGTGAGGACATGATCAACAGAATCAAAGGCAGCACTAAAATCTTATAAAAGAAGAGTCATGCTCCCTTCATCAGATGAAATCATAATATCATTTACAACTCTGCTCCAAGCTGTGTCAGGGCTCTGTGTCCTTTGTTCAAAGCTGGACTGAAATTTATCCAATAAACTGTTTGCTTCTAAGTGAAATTGCGGCTGTACTGCAACATTTTTTTTTCCAGAATCTTGAAGAGAAAATAGACTTTTGAATATAAGCCTATAATTACTAATTACCTCTGGATCCAGATTAGGTTTTTTAAGCAGTGGCCTAACAACTGCAACTTCAAATGAGTCAGGTACAACACCTAAAATTGTTAGGAGGCTCCCTGTACACCCCCCCTCTGTTTTCAGCAGCCAGGTAAAGAGGCAGATGGAGAGACTGAACCTGAACAAGGCTGCTAGAGTTGTGAAGGCTTGTGCTGACCAGCTGTATATAAAAAGGCACCTGTTTAACCTTAGCCTGAGCCAGGAGAAGGTCCCAGTGCCATGGAAGATGTTCTGCCTTTTTCCGGTGCCCAAGAAGTCATCTCCATCTGTCCTCAATGACTACAGACCAATCTCCCTTATATCACACATAAAGAAAGTCCTGGAGAGACTGCTGGCCCATATCAGACCCCAGATGAGCACATCCCAAGACCTGCTGCAGTTTGCACATTGCCTACAGACACCATCTACTTTCTCCAGAGAGCTGTCTTACCTGGACAAGACAGGCAGCACTGTGAAAACCATGTTCTTTGATTTCTCCAATGCCTTTAACACCATGTAGTCTGTCCTTCTGAGGGAGAAGCTGCAGAAGAGGGAGGTAGATGACTCCACCATCTCCTAGATCACTGTTACCTGACAAACAGACCACAGTTAGTGCAAGTGCAGGGATGTGTGTCTGAACAGGTGGTGAGCAGCACAGGAGCACCGCAGGGGACGGTCCTCTCACCTTTCCTCTTCACCTTGTACATCTCAGACTTCCAGTACAACTCTTGAGTCCTGTCATCTGCAGAAGTTTTCTGATGACTCTGCAGTTGTGAGGTGTGTCAGTGGTGGAGAGAAGATGGAGTACAGAGGCTTGGTGGACCACTTTGGGGAGTGGTGTGGGAACAACCACCTGCTTTTTAATGTCACCAAGACCAAGGAGATGGTCGTGAATTTCAGGAAGACCAGAACCAACATAAAGATCATCTCCATTCTTAGAGAGGAAGTGGAGGTGGTGGAGAGCTATAGGTACTTTGGAGTTCTCCTTGACAACAGACTGAACTGTAAATACCACACAGAGGCTGTCTACAGGAAGGAACAGAGCAGATTTGACTTCCTGAGGAAGCTGAGGTCATTCAATGTGTGTGGCAGGATGTTGCAGATCTTTTATTAGTCTGTTGTGGAAAGTGCAAGTTTCTTTGCTCCTATCTGTGCAGGGCAGCAGAACCAGTGACACCAGCAAACTGAACACACTGATCAGTCTATCTGTCTGTGTAAAGCCAGAGAAGTGTTCATTACATTCACTAAAGGTTCTAATAAGCTTTTTGTGGAATCTTTAAGTAGTTGTGTTGGAATGGGGTGTAGTGGATGGGTTTTGGACTTACTCATTTATTTTTTTAAGGTCTATGGCAAAATTGGTGCAAACTCACTAAAAAGGTGTGTGCCTAATATTGTTGGTGGGCCTAGAGAGTGTATTGGAGCACAGTTAGAGTGTAATGTTGCTGATTTAATTGTTGAAGAAAGAAATAAAATTATTGTTAGTAATTGTGGAAGGCATTTTAGATTACAGGCACTTGTGTGTGTACAGTTTTCTGCACGTGTCTGCATATGTGTATGTGTGCATGGGCACGCATTTGTGAATGTGTATTCTCATACAATGTGTGTGTGTGTGTGTGTGTGTGCTCGCCTGTGTGACAGAAGGAGAGCGAGAGAGAGAGAGAGAGAGAGAGAGAGAGAGCATCGGTGCAGTGTAAGCCTGCACAGAGAAGCATAAATGAAAACAGTTTGTATAAAGATTGAGGAGAGCTGTTCTGCAGTTAGGAAATTGGCCATTAAAATGTGTGCAGATTGACACAGTACTTCCACAAATATTGCAAACATAATACAATAACTCTAACAACATAGGCTGAGATTACAGAGGAAAAATAATGTGGAATACACAAATAATTACCACTGAATGTAATGCCATCAAATATTATATTGTTTTAGGGCAGATATAATATGGAAAGTGATGGGATGTGAAATTAAGTGAAGAATGTATTTGGAGAACATAGATGAAAACAATGAGAAGTCTACAGAATTATGGACTTAATCCTACTTCTCTACCAATATACACTCACCGGCCACTTTATTAGGTACACCTGTTCAATTACTTGGTAACACAAATTGCTAATCAGCCAATCACATGGCAGCAATTCAATGCATTTAGGCATCTAGATGTGGTGAAGACGACTTGCTGAAGTTCAAACCGAGCATCAGAATGGGGAAGAAAGTGGATTTAAGTGACTTTGAACGTGGAATGGTTGTTGGTGCCAGACGGGCTGGTCTGTGTATTTCAAAAACTGCTGATCTACTGGGATTTTACGGGATGCCGAATCTGTCTCAGTCTTTAAATCCCGACTGAAGACATACTTTTTTGATTTAGCCTTCCCACAACAG
>JABJVR010000103.1:9920836-9961139 GCA_025773905.1 Chitala chitala | reverse complement strand
ATGGGCTCCAGGTTTCCCCGCGACCCTCACCAGGAATAAGCAGTTAAGATAATGGATGGATGGATGGATGGATGGATTACTACTCTATATATCCATTGAAGTCATAACATAAATTAATTGTTAACTAATGAAATAACATGGCACTAACTGTGTAATTTGTTTACATTTACATTTGGTTTTTCTCAGATGCTTAAATGGAATTCCTGAAAATGGTTTACATTTAAAATGCAGTTTCCATAAGGGAAAATTTATAAATGGTATCATGGAATGCCATCTTCATTAAAGCTGATGATTGCATATCACCAGTCATAAAAAGCCACCAGCCCAGCCCGCTCGGCTGGCAACTTGATGGTCCCTGGTTTGGAACAAGGCTTTCTCAGTTTCTCACAGATGGTAAATGAAGGAAAATAAACATTCAAAATATGAGCTGGCACAGCCAGACTAATGAAAAGGACACATTGTTAACATGTAGATGCCAAGTCAGTGATTTGGGTATAAAACACCATGTGTGCTGTTACCACAAGTGACAGCCATAATGACCTAAAGTCCTACCACTGGAACATTGCACACTGGTAATGGCATCATCTTTTTTGGGTTTTCTAACACGGTTCTTCACACTACTTTTATGCCTGTTGGTGACAAATTTGGTAAAAACTGATTTGCAAAACCCTATAGTGGCTTGCAGTTCACTCACAAGATGGCCTCTATTGCCCACTGATGTGTGGCTGAGAAATGAGCCCCCTTGTTTGTCATCCCACAGAAATTAAGATCAGGTAAGAGGGACTGTCACACGTAAAGGAGGATTACTCTTTCTGGACCACACTAGACTGACTGGGGATTTGCATAAATTAGATGGTCAATAATATTGCAGGCAATCTTAAATTTTCTAGACTGCATCTGCAGTTTTAACTACAGTACCTGCCACGTTGAACATATTCTATTTTTGTACTGCTGTATAACACTATTATTAATAAACCTAATGTTATGTCCCACATTTGTATTTATTACATTATATATGCACTTCATGTGCGATGTGTGGAAAATATGTGCTGTAAATGATATTGGATTATGATTGTATTCAATACGCATGTGCACTACATGTGGATTTTCAATTTTTTAGAGTATTTTGTTGTTATGCTTATAGCATTTGTGGTCTGTGTTAATGTTTTAAATATGTTTGAAGACTTGCATTTCAAAAATTACACCAAGTTCTGCTTAAACAATCTGCAAGTCCTCATATAAAATTTTTAGATTTAATATGACTCTTTTATTGTTCAATTAATTAAACTCAGTGAAAACAAACATAGATCAATCAGTGCAAAGCACTAAATGGAAGAACTGAGCTGATTTACCTAAAAATCAGTCAAATGTTTACAGAATGTTATTCTAACAGTGACTGAGGACTGGAATGTGAACACTGTATTAGTTGAGATTACAGATTATTTTACCAAAAACCAAAAGAAGCAATCACATGTCTTTTTCTGTATTTTTAGCTGCTTTTGTAAGTGCAAAATGTCTATTTTCTGCATTCATCGACCTTTCTCTTTTTTAATGTAAAAATTGACATTTTGGCATTAGGGCCAGAGAGCTACACAGGGAAAAAAAACTGCCAAAGGACCAGTAAAAATCTACTGGAAGGCTGGCTCCAATGTGAGGGCTTGTAAATGAATAACCCCTGTTTATAGCATGAAACAACATATATTTGAATGACTAAATAATATTAGTCCCGTTAGGTTAGTATTAGTATACTTGCCATGCAGTTAAGGTTTGTTCAAAAACATACACTTACTTTAGAGATGCGGTTATCCTGGCGAGCCTTGGCCTGTATTCATCCTCTGATAATCTTTAGTATAGTATATAAGTAACCTTTGTAAATATGTCAATATAAAAACTTTTGAAAGCTGAGTTCCAGCCCTGATTTGAGCTATGGCTATTAGCTACGCTCAGTTTTTCATTGTTGCTGTAACAGTTCAGTGTTAGTTCTTGCTGTTTGGTCAAAGTAATGCCCCTGGCGTGCTTGACTGGGGACAAACTGCAGTCCTCCGTGGATAAACATACCACCTCGCTGGCCCGCACACTTGATGTCACACAAACCAATAATATATGTAAACTCTGAGAGCCAGAAATAGCCAGAGTGAATAGCGAGGTGTAGAACTTTCAAGTGCTTTTGTTTTAGCTCCATGGTGATTGGCGAAAACGGCCTAAACAGCAGCACCATATTAGCCTCCCTCCCGTGGCGTTATGCATTACATCACTTCATCATCACATGACCATGCTGCATTACCACAACGATCGGTTTTTTTTAACTCTTAGTGCCTGTTCAGGTCTGCTTTTGCTTAGTCAGTATGTAGCACTCGCTAAAGTCGTATTGATTTCCATACAAATCGAACACTAGCCTGTAGACTGGTGTTTGTGCTTATTGGAAAACAAAACCGTTTACTGACTGAAGAAACAAACAATAAATAGTAATAAACGGCGCACCACACTGTCATGACAGCAGACTGTGTTTTGAGACTTGCTGGATGACACTCTCAATTCATTCATATAATCTGTACAGAACACAACATTGCCTGGCACTGAAGGAAGTAACACATTATTAATGACAAAATATAACTTAAAAAAAACTAAAGCTTTATAAAGATTGCATGAAAAATGTAAGTTACTGTTAGAAATGGACAAGTTTGTACAATAATGTTGTCCAACCTTTGTGAATAAGTGAAACATAAATACACAAAAGCACACACATTCATACTTTTCTGCACATTTAGGTTTGCCTAACAGAAGAGTCTGGAGGTCTGCACGGAGCGGCAATGCTTCCAACTCGGCCATATCCACATTATTACACTGTGAGCTTCATGATATATTGAACAGTTAGAGGAGAACAAATGGTTTTGTTGTCTAGCCATTTAAATAATACGATGCTACTTCTGTTACATGCATAAATGAGCAACACGATTTTCAAGACAACTTCATTGCCTTAGTGGATGTTAATATGAAATGGAAAAAACAATGTACAGTCTCACAGGCATGTGGTACTGTGATATGGTTAATTTTTTTTAATTGCCAAGAAGAGGGGAATAGATTGATTTGTGTGTGTATGTGTGTTTGCGTGCCCGCATGCAAATGTTTGTAATTTTATCATTATAAGATAATCACAGTTAGAAATGGCTTAGGAACCCTTATAGCTGTACAGGAACTAAGGTGGGGACATGTAAGTTCTATAATGGTGAAAGGCGTGATCTATAATGTAGAAAGATTTGTGACCTTTAGCAGGAGCTACAAGTATTATTAGTGGGATTTTGAGGCTGGGGGCTATGAACTGAATTAGGACAGGTTATGAACTTTGTGATGAAACAGTGTATTAGTCTTGATGGAAAACCGTGTTCTGTCTTAATTTATTTGATATAGGACAGAGGTAAGCTGTCTAATTAACACAAGGCTGCATAAATCACAGCATTGTGATGGCTACAGCAGGAAGCTGCTTATTGGCTACAGAGTGAACGATGCTAACTATGATACTGGGCAGCAGGTGTATGTTTACTTTGTATTCTATACTATTCTGTATTGTACTACAGTATATGTGCTATATGTGCATTGAGAATTTCTTTTTGATTGTGTAAGGTACGATAGAAGAATTCACCTATAATTTTGTTGTCAAAAGGCAAGAACAATGAACTCTTGAGCTTGAAGCTATCTTTGTGCCAGTGTGTCCTTCAGACTAGGCCATACTGCATTTTCAGCTATAGTCCCTGACTGTCCCAGGAGTTCTACAGGAGGGCTTTCTTAAATGACGTCTTCCCATGCAAGGAAACTAAGAAATATCCAGTTTCAAACTAAATTGTACAAACAGACAGACAGACACACACACACACACACACACACACACACACACACACACACGAATGCACAAGCACACACCTGCTGACATACACCAGCACTCACAACAACCAATACAAACACATATCAAACTTAACATCTCCCCTGAAATTAGGCTTTATGAACTAAATGCATAAAATATCTTGACTTTTAAGCTTTTCTGACGGTCTGTGAACATGTCACACTACACAGAACATATAAGCAAAAAGGGTAGGAAAAAAAATTTAGAATAGCATTTGGAACCCAGAGAAAGGTCCAGACCCATTATTTTTGAGTGATGCTTCACACAAATGACTCACAATACAAGTGAGAGTACAAATTACATCTGAGAACATTTTCATCTCAAGCACTTCTTTGGTTTTGCAGTATAGTGACAAAAACATTACAGCCTTGCAAGGACATGCATTACAGTTCTTAAAAAATAGCTAGCAAGCATTTACCTATGCTAAAGATATTTTTTCTAAACTCATAACACAGCAATGCCAAGCAATTAGACAACTAGTTAATCATCTGCTCAAAACCACATTTTGTTCATTATATAACAACTCTACATTTCAAAATGCCAAAACACTTCCTCTGCATAAACTAACTGTATGAAAACATTTCAAACTTGACTTGATAGCAAACAATTCTTTCAAAACTCTAACATGATTCCCCTCCAAGAGGAACAAATAGTCAATCATAGCATAACAACTTGTAAAATGCTAACAGTTGATGGCATTACAGAAACTGCATTACATTTCAGCTCTACCTGCACACAACAGACAATATGAAATCCATTGTTTTCCTAATTCGTAATTCATGACGTGTGTCAAATGTGTGCATTTTTGGCAACACACCATCTTAAAGTGATTCATTATTGCAGAATGTACAGCAACAATAAAAAATACATAGTGACAGAATTGTGCAGTAAAAGTGTTTGTTAGCTACATGAAACTGCCAGTGATCAACAAAACAATCCAACATACATGGCCTTTGGTTCCAAATGTGAAAAAATAAAACCCTCAAATACAGTTTAAAAAGCCACAGAAGGAATAAAATAACACAAAAGTATACAGTCCTCATCTAATCTATTTGATCGCCAACATTTGGCACATGTTCTCATCTACACCACATCTTATGTTGTCTCTTGCTGTGCACCTTGGATAGAAACGCTTGGCACGTCTTTCCCACCCCTGGCAGCCTTTAGCAGAGATATCACTACAGCCAGCATTCATTGCATCCAGGAGGGACATTTGGTCATGTGGCTGATGATCGCACACTTTCCACCTCCAGGCAGAAACTAAAATCCTCAATGGGGTTGAGACAAGTAGGGTGTAGGAAAAGGGAATCTATTCTTGGATGGGCTGCAAACCAATTTATAATTGTATGTGAATGGTGGAATGCTTTATTGTTCCATGCAATCACAATGTTTTCTCTCATGTTTCCTCCCACCTGTTTCCTTTTTGCTTCTGGCACCAGTTGTTGATGGAGGTCATCTAAAAACAAAAAAGGTGCCAGGTGTCGTAGGGACCAATCTGGCATTTCATCAGGACCAAACCAGCACTCAAAATTGCAACACATATTGTGATATTTATATTCGCTCCTTTTTGACCCAACACGTCATCACTGGCCCTTTCCCCTCCAACTGTTTTTTTCCCCACTGACATGTCTTTTCCAGGTTAAACCCTGCCTCATCTAAATAAATTATTTCATTTGGGGTCTAAATGCCTCTCAGTATGTCCTTTTGTATGTACTGTATCCCGTGTTTTCATGTAGTGTAGTCTGAAATTCACAATAGGACAAGACATAACATATGTATTTGTTAGGCACCATACCTGGACACGTTGGTCCAAGAGTTCCTCAACAGTGTACAACCGCTCCATTCAAACTCTGTGTTTGTTCAGGGTCTGAACAATTGCAGTGAGGCTGATATTTTCCACAATGTGAAATACCAAGCTGTTTTCTACAATTCTGAATTGCTCTCAGTTTTATTGCTATGCATACAATGGCATGCTCTTGGAACTCACTGAGGAGCTTTCCTCTTTCTCCAGAGGGAAGAGGATATTGCATCCTTTAGAGGAACAAAAATACAGCATATGCATTAGGAGTGGGATTGGTGGCCTACCGTTAGTGTAGGACATTGCAACAGTAATGGTAGAACAAGCCTTTGCAAAATGCATTGCTTAGCTGTTGGTTTGTTGAAAAGTCCACATAATGGAAGCTACAATTAACCGTCTGAGATTAGACTCTTTTACCAGCCTTTACCAGCCTCTCTCAGTGAAAGAGCATGATTTATCACATGGTCTATAATGCTGGTTCTTATTTCCTCAATGAGAACAGCTCTTACTCTCCTTTGAAGACCATCACATGTTCTTGCTAGTCTTTCCCCACATTTCTTCTCCCATGTCCAGACGTTTTTTTAATCTCTCTGTTCCTCTATGGTGTTGCACAAAAAAAAAAATCCAAAATGTCCTCATCTGTGATTAATTTTTCCACAACTTCAATTAGATTTTTCTCAATGTTTCAATAATGTATTAATTCAGAATGCTTACAAGCTGTTCAAATTAGCTTTTGATGTGCTGTTGTTGAAGAAGTGAAAGGTTTATGTTATATTTAAGGTTTTCAACTTTAGGTTTTCATTTCTGACATGCTGTATGCCAGCATTTACAAATAACACAAGAAACATACATAATTTTTGCTTTGGGTGAGCTTGTATGTGAAGAATATTTAAGTACTGTTGGAACATGTTAACTGACTGCATATTGTGTGAAACAACACAAATTGCATTAATGGTATTTCACTACAGATTAGACAAAAGGGTGTTAGCAATTGTAAGAAACTGTAAGCACAATGAAACACTAAATATTAAACCACAAACAATAATAACAGAAACACAAAATAACACTATACTTCTTTGTATCATAATTTTGTGGTTATCTTGTTTCAATACTTTGTCCAAAGTCTGTTATTTAAGTATACTCTTTAATTGTATTCTTTCATACATTGAAATTAAGATTGAACACTTTGCTTATGAGTAACAAAAGAGCTTTCTATTCATTATTGCCATTGATTTGCATATATATGTATGTACACACATGCACGCACACACACACACAGCTGAATCCATGTGATTCAATTGCAATTACATTCATTTTAATTCATATTCTGCGACAGCTCATGCTTGATCATGCATTAGTGACAAAGACCAACACAATATCTCTTTCTCACTTTGTGAGACTCAGGTATGGATCTGCAGTCTGAGTTGAGAGCCCTTTTGAAAGCTGAGGTGGTATTCCACTGCTTTAGTTTAAAAATTATCTGTTATCTTGTCCTAATGCCAAGAAATTAGATATGTTCAAAGTGCCCACATACAGAAGCATTGCCATCCGTTGTTTTAAATTATGTTAATCAGTGAATGAGTCTTTGAGATTAACGTGTAAGTGAAAGCTCCCAGAAGACAGAGTGCACTGACTCCAATGGGAGTTGTGGTACTTGATCAGCACATAGAGGGTGTTTTGGATCCAGAAAGAGCGTTTGGAAAGTTTACGTATTGTGTACAAAATACTTTGTCTTTTGACAGTGCCAAGGGTCCAGCAGTTATGTGAGTGGATAAACAGCTGCCTTGTGCATTCCAGTGACAGTCTAGAGGGCATAATTCTAGCATGTTAACAAATATAAGAATACAGCATGACCAACTCCTTAAAAAATAATTTCCTGTCAGCCACTAAATGCCCATTTAAAGCCATACCTGAATGTCCTGCATTTATATGACTTTTGTATGATATCTTCAGTAAGGCTAATTCTATAAAAGGTTAAGTAGTGAAAATTAGGTCAACGTTTTATGATAATCATTGGTGGAAAAAACAGCACTTCCTGAATTGGCTGGTGAATATTTCTGAAACAAGTATGTTTAGACAAAGCTTGATTTTTATGTTCTTATTTTTTGCTTTCACTGAGTATGAGGTAAATTGTAGAATTATAAATCAGGCTAAATGAATTGAGACTTCAAGGGCCTCAAATTTCATTAATACCTTATTACTTCATTTGCATATTTTACTAGCACCATGTGAAATTACATCTTCATGAATGTTAAATAAAACCACTTTGTCATTACTTACAACCTTTTTCATTTTAAAATTATGCTGAGCCCTAGCCCTATTTATAAGATTGAATTCTATCAATAATAAATCAACCATAAAAGTTAGTATCTTTATATATTGTTAGGCCAGCTGTCATAGAAAAGTCAGTCAGTAAAATTTTGTAAAATATCTTCATTAAAGCAGGAACTGCAAATATTCCAGAAGATTAGACGGTTTACATGTTCATAAAAGTATAATAGAGGAGATGGTAAAACGATTTCTAGCTCCCTTAAGTATGAAGAACATATTAAAAATGAATCTTTTTAGCAACACAGTAAGAAAGTAGTGTCACAGGGAAGAAAGGAAGCGAAGCTATAGGTGTCATGGTAACTGCTTTACTCCCAGTGCTGCATGGCAACCGCTTCCAGTGTTTTAATTTGTAGTGCACGATGATGTCATCAAGAATAATCAAATAGTAACAGAACATCAGGTATGCATTGATACCGGGTCAGAATTCAGTAGGAAAACTCAGTGACGAACAGTGTCCCACGTTTCCTGCCTGGCCGTTATTAGTTATCTCTCAAAACTGGCCTTAAGCAAATGTGTGAATGCAAAAAACTGTACAGCCAGCTGCACAGGCCTATAGCAAAATTTGGTTACATGCGTTCTACATGCTGTGTTTTAAAGAAATTCATGTTATGTTCATTCATTTCCAGGCAGTCAGTCATCTTCTATAACACATCATCCAGTTAAGCGTCACAGGGAAGCCCAGAGCCCATAGGAGAGGACACCTAGGACAGGGTGCCAACCCACAACAGGGCATGCACACACACAATCAACCTAATCTGTTTGTCTTCAGACTGGGGGGCAACCAGAGAACCAGGCAAAAACCCACCAACCACAGGGAGAACATGCAAACTCCACACACACAGACCCAAGGCGGGAATCAAACACCAGGCCAGGAGGTGCGAGGTAACAGTGCTGACCACCACACCACCATCTCACTTTTGTTATGTTAAACACTTGATGAAACATGTGGGGAGAATTTAGTGTTGGTGGTGTTGCTGTTGAAACAATCCTATTCTCACTGCCCGTCATATGCATGTGATTTACTGGTGTTTAACACATCTCACTGTCCCCCATGGACTGGACTGCCTGTAGTTCTCCCACAAGCTAACAAGCAACAAGATTTGAACAAAGCATTTGTTTTCAATTAAAATTCTAGTGGTGCAGCATTAATATGGTAATCCTGAATGCTTTGTCTAACATACATTTGTAGACCAAACCAATATCAGAAAGACACCATATCAGTCTTACTTTGTGGTTCTGGTTGCTGTGCTGTTAGGGTTAATTTTGGGTTTCTTTGCTACAACATTCAGATAGCATGTATTCTATATTTTATGCAATGAGAAGCGTTATTTCGGTACCAATTTAGGTCACGCCTGGCTCATGAGCTTTAACAGTTAATGGGGAAAGTTATGCAAGTTTTATTGAATGGACAATCGTTAAAACAAAACGCAGTTACCACCCTCGCATAATATACTCGTAGTAAGGTTCAACCATTCAGGGAAAATATTTCTAGTAGAGGTAGATTTAAGATCTTTTGGTCAATAAAACAAAATCGCTGGATTTTATCTCATTTGCGACCTTATTCTGGCTTTACACTAAAAGACCGGCTCAGCTTGTTAAATTGCCTTTGCACCTTTAATTTCCCATAAACTCACGTTTAAAAATGTGAAAATATCAGGTGTAGTAAACATTATGGAAACAATGGCTGTATTAACTGTCACAGTATCTACATCTTACATATAGTAAAAATTAATTTGTGATTAATAATTAAAACTGAAACTTGACACGGCATTTACTTGAATTTAATTATTTGAACAAGACGTCTTTTTAATCGTGCGTGATCTGACAGTATGAACGACACACGGAGTTACAATTTTTTTAAATAACCGTAGTTACAGCTCCAATACTACCACCACCTGCAGGCAAGCGCATAATTTCCAAGCAAAGAATTCTGTGATGTGGAGGTTGTCTAGTATTCTGCCTATAACGGAAGCGAAAATGCTATACAATATAACAATAATAAATAATAATAAGGATAATAAAAGAAAATGAAACATCTTACGACTCCTGTGATCCGTACCATCTACGCTATTACGCTTTGCAAAATTAAGATACATTACTTTTCTGTGCAATAACTTATAGCATGTCTTTAAAGGCTTTCACATATCAGTGATATGGTTTTAATTTTTGATTACAGTAAGGAAATGTCCAAAGTGAACATTTTCCAGTTGGAGCCAACACAAAAAGAATAACAAATAACGTGCTAGTGATCCAGTTCACATGTATATACTTTTCGGGTTATGCAACAGTTCCACGAATACATTCTGCAACGTTAGTTAATAAATTATGAGTATTAATGTGTCCGTAGTAACAGAAAAGTGGGTAAAGATTATAACCGCTGCAGGACCGTATAATAACGTTACATTTTTTTCAGAACGTCGTCTTGCCGGCATTCGTCTTATGGGCCGTAATTTTTTACAACATCATTCGTTATTTTAAAATCTATTTTTGACGGACAATTTAATTTCTGTGCGGTATATTGCAGCACACATTTTATGTGGTGTTCATATATCAGAAGCATGTATGACAAAAAAGAAAATATTCCAGCGAACTGGCAGAAGAGGGGCGCGAAGAGATGGGAGTAAAAGAAAGGAACGAGAGCGAGCACTTGTTTCTTCGAGCTCATCTGAAGTTTCCATCGCAGTTAGTCACTCGTCTTTACTGCCTCAAGGGGATTTAGCTTTGTATGATCTGAAGCCAAGAAAAATATGAAAACCTGAGTACCACCAATAAGCCAGCGATCAATCAGTCCTCTCCTCTTTCACGATTAAAGTTTCTTCCATTTCAGATATTACCAATAACACGCATCGAATGGGAGAAGTATACATAGACGATACTAAAACAAGAACAAAAATCTAATACAGATTTTTATGACCTTCTCGTCTTTTGATGAAAAGGAAGAAGTCGTCCAGGGAGAATCAGGCGGGTATGTATAGTTATGAGCAAATAACCGTATGGATTCAGTATGCAGCTCCCGTGCTGGTTAATAACGATTGTAGTAATATTTTAAACAAGCAATGTTAAAATTGGGAAGTAACACAAAAATACCACTCTCTCCCTTAAATTCTTTGCAAGGTGCGTTTTAACAGCGATTACGCTGGTGGGTGATGCGCTGCATATCTGCATTATTATTGCCTAGGCTGAGACATATCACAAAATGCGAACTGTTTAAAAGTTAAATTTTCTATAACATCACATATATGATTTTTTCTTTCGTTCTTCTGGTGCATAGGCATACACGTTAGACATCATGGAAATTCCTCGGGATTCAGCTGTTTTTGGAGATGCGCAAAGAATTCGACCGTATAACGAGTCCGCTTTTCAGACGAATTTCACCGACACCGAAGGCTTTCTGCCCACAAGCGTGAAGATAACTATTGTTGTTGTGTACATGGTCGTCTGCGTGGTGGGGCTCGTGGGAAACTGTCTCGTTATGTACGTTAACCTCAGGTAAGACTTTTTTTTAAACGTACTTTTTTTATTTTTAAATGTTAATGTTATCTTGCCACTTGCCTTTGTGCTACATTTAGGTTACGTGGCAGTGGCTCCAATACAGAAAGGTCATTATGATAATCTATCGCTGCGCATTTAATTTTCAGACAGTGTTTAATAGTGCTGGCCGAATGACTTGCAAAAGACTGGAAAACGTCCCATAATAAAAATATAAAAAATTCTATCTCAGAGTACTTTACATAACTTTTATAAAACAATTGCGTTCACGCCGCAGTTTACACGCTGTTGCTATGGCTCTGTACTCAGTCGGGGAAGCGCCACGTGAAAACGCTACTGGCGTAGGGAAATCATTCAGTACTGGAGCTGCAACTGAAAGCTCCAAGACCCAGGAGCTTCTGATGTAATATTTAATCATTAAATCCAAATAAAAAAGTGTTTATTAAGACAGTAATCGTAAACTACACCTTAATAAGAAATACTTCAAGGAAATTAGGAAAAATTTCAGAACGTAGCCTGGGTGTGATAATTAGTTGTTCCATATGCAAAGTATCTGAGATACATTTGCTTCAGGAGAGAGTCTAGAATCCAATTAAACGCATTGCTGCATACAGAGGCAAATAACTAGGGACTTGACACTGGGTGTAAATTAATGTACAGTATCATAATTGAGAGAAGTTCAATTTGTGAACTTTGAAACCTTTGAGAATAATATAGGCAAAGTTGCAGTAGAAATACACTTCAAAATACGTCATTTCTGGGGAGAAATTGATTTCTTATAATCTACATGAAAACATTAAAAACCATTTAGAGCACATTTTAGAATTCCTACTTGAGTGTTTTCAGAGTAAGTCATTTTCTTGAACTAATTTGGACTGAATGTGTTTTTTCTTCCATCTGATATTTGATGCTTGCTTTAATAACACAAAGATGCATGTATTTATGTTTGTGTCTGATGTCTGAACAAGCTTTTGACATCCATTAAGCAAGATCATACCAAGCACTTAATCATTATATCAGTGCTCACTGACCCATAAGAAATAAATTTGCTTTCATTCAGCACTGCATTGTGGTTTACTGTCTAGGACAGCACAGGGTCCAAAAAGGATTTTTTAAAGCAGATGTGCATTTTCTGTTTTATCAGTCATCTGGCTGGTATGACAACATGCAAGCTGTGTAGTGGATATTCTAAACTTCAGCATCATTGCAGAGGTGACTGTAAAGGAGTTGCTCAGATATTTGCATATTTTTGATTAAATGTAGGTAACTGTATGTTTAAGCTTGTCAATGAAACATTAAAGATAAAATTTGTTTTTATAAGAACACGATTTGTGGCAGCCAACTGGCTGTTGATTGCTTCATGCCAGTGCCAAGGGTCTTGCCGTCCCGAGCAAGTCGTTCATCTTTCTGTGTTCAATGATCAATATTTTTAATCACAGAGTCATCCATCTTTGTCTTGGGCAAGGTCCCAGACTTACTATACTGTTCATCACTATACTGTAGATCACCTATCAGAGTTGTTGGTTGTAGGTATGGTAGTAGGCTGTGGGGTGCCACATCTGGGAGTTCAACTGTGTACAGTTACAGTTCAGGAGGATTTTGAGTATTTTAGTTAAAATTGATAGTGTCCTCTTTATTTTAGTTTATTATGGACTTTGTAGCTTTGTACAATGGAAGAGAAAAAAGTCAGAAGTGTTTTAAATCAATTTTTGTTCAAGCAAGAAATGTTCATGAAAAAATACACCTTTAGAATTGAACTTAGATTATCAGTGATCTGGTAAACACCAATTACAATGAATCTGGTCACTGAAATTAATGACCATTTTCATATAAAAATTTTATGAGCGCCAGAGGTCCCAAAGTAACAGTTGTCCCTCTCAAAAGGATACAAAAAGTAGTAGATAAACTTAGTCTCAGTAACACATTATTTATTTATTTTTAAAAACGATTTCTGAGTCACATGGGAAAGGTCAAGTAGCAGCACTGGACAATTAATGAAATAACGTGGTTGTAATGCAAACATATACCGTAAATCATTGGAGTATAAATTGCATTATCCAGACAACATTGTTTGAAAAAGACTCTGACAAATGCCACAAACCATTTCCAATCTAAAAGGGTTTTCTTTAACTCCCTGTGGTGTACCAGTGAAGTAGCTTAATTGATCATGATAGGCAATGTGATTATATTCAAACCACAGTAGCTGTACTTGCTGTACGGTCTATTGTATAACTGGCTACACCATATAGTGCCACATCTCCCTATGCACATATATGCTTTTGTTTTCCACTGGGGATCACACTATGCTATAATATATAGGCTACCATTTACAATGTACGCAGCATGTGCATGCAGACAACGTTTTGCTTTACATTTATGTTTTTACAACGCACATATATAATTAAAGCAAGTCTTCAGTATAACAAATGCTCTAAACCACCACCTTATAGCCAACACTGAGAAAAACAACAATGGTTTGTCAGTATTATGAAACGTAAACATATTGTTAATTAATTAATTATTTGTAGTTATCTGCCCTACATTTACTAAGTACAGGGAATAAAATAAGATATAAATAATTAAATTGTTGCTGCAGAACACAAAACGTGTTTTTGGTGATCACTAAGCGCTGCAATTTTAAAGAATTTTGGCACACATATTACATTAAAAACTGTGAAACTGTTTGTTGGCAGATATATACTTATGGATACAACAATAAAAGTATATATACTTTTATTGTTGTATCCATAAGTATATATATATATAAACATATTGGTATATATATATATATACCATAAGTATATATATACCAATATGTTTGTTGGTATATATATATACTTATGGATACAACAATAAAAGGTAATAATTACACAGTTTACTAAACTGTCTTAAGTTTAATGGACCGGTTCTGAGCCTCCTATTTTAACACCATATTGATAATAAAATCAGCTGACCTACAATGTTTGTCATTTATTGTGTTGTTGCAGTTGAGCATATGACTGCCATTTTAGCTTATATGTGACAGTTTTTGTCAGAACAAATGATGTAATAAATGTTAATGGTTGGATGGGTGTTTACTGGTGGTAGAGATTTTTACTTGACCAGCCATTCCCATCCAATGATAAGTAGGGCTGTGGCTGTTCATGATCTTCTGTGCATATCCAAGTTCTGAGTGTTTTGCTGCTTAGTTAGACCAGAATGAACTTCACCCTGTGCATATCTTGGACCTGGTAAAGCATGACTGACAAAGAACTGACGTACATGTGTATTGAAGACCAAATGGTTTGGTGCATTTTCTGTCAGTTTAAGGGAACCCTTCAAGATCCTGTTGTAGTAGTTGTGATGGGAAATTATGACCTTCCAGGTAATGGTTTTTACATTGTATACCAGGTAGTGATGGTTGCATTGTACTCCACGTGGGTATTCCAGAAAGCAGATTTTGAAAACTCAGAGTTTAAATGCAAATCCAGAGGTGAACAACCCTGAGTCAACATAACCAGAGGTTCCAGTTCCAGATCAGCAGTTTTCCATTTTAGGGGATCGGAGCTGATCAACTCTGAGTAGACTGGGCTTCGTTGAAACATGTTCACACGGAACAACAAAAAGCCATTATCAGTAGACTGTACACCCGTAAATACAACAAGATCAGAAAATGAGAGATTATTTGGTCAGAATGTAAGTGAGTTCTCACTCAAAGAGACCAAAGTTCTGGTAACACAAATTGCAAGGAAGGGACTGAAAGGAGAAGCATTACCTAGCCATCTCATGCAGGAGGGTGAATAGGAGCAGTGTTCTGTATGTCCCTGGAGGCCTCTCATTGGAGGTGTTGAAGGGATGACACCAGGCCACTTCATTCTGGCTGGTAGACGCAGTCAGACAGAGATTGGCCTTGAACTACAATAGCGTCGTGCTGTCAGTGCCCTTATCGTTCAAGGTTGTCACGAGGATCAGACCGTCAAAGGCAGCTGAAAGGGCTGGCAACATGAAAGGATGGCAGCATTTTAGTGAGAAGTCATGGGAGATAGTGTGGCTTTGAAACCACTGGTGGGCAGGACAACAGTGTCAGTAACCAACCGAGTGTGGATTAAACCAGTCACTGACGCTACATACCAACCCTGCCTCTCTATCTTGAGTTTTTAAAACTGATTTTTTTGCTATAATGGTTCTTGTATACTAATATGCATATAGTATATGAAACAGAAATGCAGTACAACAAAATGTATCTGATGCATGTAAACAAAAATAGAAAATTACACCAATACAAAAAATTTTTTTTAATGTTACTATTGCATCAGCTGTTTCTGGTTGATTTCCTGTCTCACTTTCACTCTTTATGTCGTACAAACAAAGATAACAAAAACAAAAAAAAGTTCCACTAACCAAAACAAAATCAATTCGTATCTTCTATCAATGAGTACAATTTTTCTTTAAAGCAAAATTCTTTGTATAATTGTTCTCTATATTTGTCATTAAAGCAAATTTTAGCATTTAAAGTTTGGCACAAAATATAACAAAGCCAGAATGTGAATGCCTAATACTGTGTGAAAGGTTTTGCTGTGAACTGCACAGAAGTGTACAAATTACATGACCTTAAATGTCTTAAGTTTTTTGTGTTTGAAGTGTTATAGTCTATTATGTTAAAATCATAGGCTGATCATTATATAGGTATTTTACAGTGTTTTAGCGATATTTGGTAAAATTGGTTTCGGGTTTTCGGATGAGCTGGGAACACTTTATTTTTCCCTCCTAAAATAATGGAACTAGGTCTTCAGTGTACTTTTCTGAGATACAGTGAATTTTCAAAACAAATATTGTCGGTAAAATGTTTTCAGGGCTGTATTTTTGTTGGGGATGGGATGCTGATGTGTAATTACCAGTGAATAGGCTGTACCAGGAGACTAGTGTGAGGACATCTGCACTACCATATTAACCTAAGGACCCAGATGTGACCAGAGCCCCCACTGTGTTCAGTCTACCACTCTGTCATTAGAGCAAGACAGTCTGTGCTGAAAACTCATTGACAGGGCACTTGCCAAGCAGATGTGTGTGCCTGATGACTGACTGATGACAGGTAGATGAAGCACTCAAGGTTGAATTTTAAGCTGCTTCGCTCAGAGCACAGGCGACTGTCAGCTCGACCTTTGATCAGCCAATGAAGTTAAATTTTAGGCAGACAGATGGAGACCAGATATTAGTCAGTCAGGCTGCGAATCTGAGGACTTTTATTTTGTAGCATTAATATTTTGTTTTGTATGCCTTGTAAGTGTGTACACCTGAAAGCAAATATCTGTCTGCTTGATACATTAAGCCCTTTAAGCACCATAACCAAAACATGGTAGGTTGGGACACTGTGAATCATATTATTTATTGTGTTTGTTCCATACTGTACAGCATCTTCCACTTTTCCTCAGTGCCAAGACTAATATGGACCCCAACGTTGATATTGCTATTAGTGCGATGGAAGACAGAGACCGATTCTCTGAAGTAAGATCAGCTCCGAAAAAGCTATTCACAAGTGTGTCTTTGTCATTTAGATTAATCATTTATTAACTGAAAATTGAATCTTACAGAAATTCAGGTCTGGATTGAAATCTAATCACAATGCCAGCAACAGTAATAAATGATTTCAGAATGAAAAATGATTCTTGATTTGTCTCAGTTGCTATTGCTCCAGACTTCCATACAGTGTTTGATAAAGTGCACAGACCTTGGCCTGGAAGACTGATTTGGTTTTCCTTGTACTGCTTTTCACTGGTTTTGCTTGTATACAATTAGGGACAGTTTTAATAGGTGAAGCAACAACAGTATTCCCCAATTTACAAATCACGTAGCCAGTTTGCATTTTGCAAACATCCAAAAGAAATGCCTGTGTGTATGTTACAACTAATATAAAAAATGTGTGGTGACGCTATCACCTCTGACAGCTCCGTAGGAGATGCATGGTTTGTATCACTGTTGCTCCACATGATGTCAGGGCTCTGGATTCTCTGAATTGCTGTGATGGCATTGTACACTAAACAGAAACAGGGAGTAATTAATCGGTCTTAAATCATGGATGCTGCCTTTTGGCTAAAAGAAGCCAAAAGAGAACAAGCCACATATACTAGAAAGTCCAGCTCTATAAGCAGAATGTAGAGGTTCTAGACTTTGATTTGATGTTTAAATACCACTTTGATTATTGGAACACCAGCTAGTACTCAGGAACACAATCTACTAAGTTGCAGTAATATATAGACTCAAATAGTTACTAAAATACAAGCTTTGGGACACTATTACACTATTTGAGTAAAATATACAAAGCTGCAAACATAGTTCTTAACAAGTCACAAGAATTTATTTTACATATTATAGCAATGTGGGCAAAAGGTATAAAGTCTGTTTTGTATCATTTTTTTAATTATATGCAACAGCATTGCATTGAAAAGGTTCAGTGTTTTAAAGCCATGTAATAAAATAGTTATGATTAAAATAGTATTGTGCATTATATGTGCATTGTAATATTACAAACAAATACAGCTCTATGCACTCACAAGGATGTTCATAGAAAGTGTTACAGGATGTGCATTACAATGCATTGGAGCAAAAAACAAATAATTGAGACACCGCATGGCCGAAAAACGTCATGTTGTGCCACTGAAGGCAGTATAATTAGCTGGTATTGCTTCAACTGGTCTGGTCTAACCTCAGCAACGTTGTGCCACAATAAAATGAAGTCAGCTGAGTATCTGAATCTATTGCATGGCCAGGGTCTCCCATCAGTGGATTTTTTCTTCCCTGATGACACGGCGACAATGGCGAGATTCATTGGGCTGAGATTGTGAAACGGGTTCAGGTGCATGAGGAACTGGCCACCACAGAGTCCTGATCTTAACCCGCTTGGAAGTTTTTAGGATGTGGAGAAGACTTTAAAGAGTGGTTCAAGTCTCTTGTCATCACTACATGATATTGGTGAAAAATGAATGCAGATGTAGATGAAAATAAAAGTGGAGACATTGCATAAGCTTGTCAAAACAATGCCGGAAAGTGTGCACCGTAATCAAAGCTCAAGGCAGTCCAACTAAATATTAGTGTGCGACTTTTATTTGTGCCAGGCAGTGTATAATGTAATACGTGGCTCAGTACTGGTAATTAGTATAATAAGAAGCAAAGTGTGATCTGATGCTGCCGTGGAGAGACGGGGATCGTTCACTTGAGCTGCCATACTAAAGACAGCGATGTTAAGTACGTTTGGGCATCAGCTCAGGGCTAAACTTTGCAGTTTTGTTTTATTTTTAATTTTTCAGTTTTTATCTATTTATTTATTTATTTTCAAAGACAAGCTTTGATGAATAACTAAGAAGAAATCCCCAGAATGCTGAATTCGTTAGTCAACGCATGGTAAATTTTCGGAACTAATGCAATGTTGGAGTAATTCAAATACGGAATGTATAATTTCTGTTGTTATTATGGTTATGATGACGCTGATAAATGATGCTCGCTGGTGCATGAAATAAGAATATTTTTTTTCCTGGCTTTGAAATGGTTCAACAATTTACTGGGTTGGGGACAGGCGGCAGACCATAAAACTGCCTTGATGCTCTCACAGGTGTCAAATTGGATTTTTTTTTTGGCATGAAATAATGTTAACCCTTAAATACTCATGTGGTGGGGATTTTTATGCCACTCATCTTCTATACCGCTGTATCCTGTTAAGGGTCACGGGGAAGCCTGGAGTCTATCCCAGAACACATCGGGCACAGGACAGGAGACACCCAGGGCAGGGCGCCAACCCACCACAGGGCACACACACACACACACACTATGGGCAATTCGGACACACCAGTCAACCTCACCTGCATGTCTTTGGACTGTGGGAGGAAACCGGAGCACCCGGAGAAAACCCAGCAAGGACAGGGAGAACATGCAAACTCCACACACACAGACCCAAGGTGGGAATTGAACCCCAGGCCACCACACCACCGTGCTGCCTGATTTTTATGTATGTATGTATTTATTTATTTATTTATAATTTTGCTATGAGTATTCTCTAGAGTTCAAATTTTGTATTTATGGCAGATTTTTGTAGGTAATTTTAATAATTATTTGGGGAGTGTGCCTACAGCATGAGGGAGAAAATGCCATGAAAGAGAAATGTTCCTGAATTCAGCTGCTGTTTTCTCACTGCCTCACACTTCAGCCTGTGGTAACTTCAAGGCCACATCATTTTTGTGCATTTTATCTTCTATGACTAACGTGCCTTTGCTTAGATACTGTTTTGCCTTGTGTGTAGCTCAATGCAATATTACTAATGTGTGGTACTAGTGAAACAAGGCAGACCTAACAACAAAACCTAACAACAAAAATTTCCATTGGTTACAGTGTTTTGCTCAAAGTTAAAACCGTACAGCTTGGAGCTCAGATCTGTTTAGCCTGTGCATGTTCACAGTGTTCTGGCCATGTGCCTGGTTAAGTACCGGTGTCAGTTTGTGTGGTGTTGAGCCTCAGCGCATGCAGCACCGTCGCCCCGTGTTCAGTGTTGTGACATTGAATCTGTTTCTGGCACTGTATGTGCGTGGGGTTTGCATGTTTTCCTTGTGTACAGATACACATACAGTATACAGACATATAATGTACTTGTTCCCTAGTAGAACCTCAACATTTAACCTGCATCTTTGCACTTAGTGCTCAGGTTCCTCACACAGTCCAGGAAATGAACAGATGACTGAAGGTATTGAATTTCAACTCCTGTGCTACAATCGATATCATGCTTCTGACGTAGACTGTACTGCAGTAGTTACAGAACGTAACTAAGCATCTGCTGATTCTGGGATGAACCCCTGGGTGTCATTTCACTCTGAGGCTCAGCAGTCCCATTGGCTCAACAAACACCCAGGTTTGGAAGCTAAACAACTGCTCTGTTTTCATGGTCAGAGCGGATCTTTATCCAGGAGTTTTTCGACCTCTGAAGTGAGAGCAGAGAGGTGCAGGAGCGTGAATCGGAGGACAACGTTACTAGAGCAGCCCATCGCCCGCTGTTACAGCTGCCAAGCTCTACAAAGATCTGCAGGCTGCAGCGCTACTGAAATGAGAAAAAAAATTACAACCAACCAGCTCCCCAACCTCCCGCCAGCAACAAACTATTTACAAATAACTTTCATCCACATGCAGACATGATGAAAAATGTCCATGGTGATTCACAAGACTGAGGGCCTTATAGAGATGTACACAGGTGATGATGAAACAGTCAAGCACAGAATTGTTGTTTTCATACCTTTGAAAAAGGTCTGAAAAAACCATTTCACCGCTTTGGCTTAGAACTGACCCTTTGTGCCTGTGCTGGGCTGTTAGTGATAAATAGGCGGTGATCTTAATTAAAGTTCCCACATTGTGTAACATTATATACAAGGCAGTAAACCCATCAACAAATGTCTAGTCTTTATAAATGGTGCTATTTCCATCTACCCCATTGCAACAAATCCATGAATTTTTAAACACCACACCACACATTTCTGCTGTGAAGCAGGCAATGCTTCTTCTGTAGCAAAATGAATATTTCAGTTCCCTAGGATGATTTTAGTTGGATAGCAAAGCATCTATAACTTACAGTGTTATGGATTGGTGTGTCCTGACATGTGCATTGAACAGTCCTGTTCTTTGTTTCCATAGCAAAAGTTTATTTCAGTATTTAGTTCACGGCTGATATGGCAACATTCGTACTCTGAGTATTTTATGACTTTCTCAACAGTCTCCATTAGATCCAAAACTCTGCTGCTCATCGTCTTACATACATGAAATGCTTCAGTCGTATCACTTCCGTTTTGTTTCTTACGCTGCTTTTCATCTCATTCACTATAAATGGCTTCTCGTAACTTACAGAGCACCTCAACATCCTGCCCCTGTTTGGCTAACTGATTTGATACAAATATATCGTAAACTCCGTCTAGCACCCTCACTTTGTTAGATTCCCATTTACTGGTTGACCCACATTACAGGTCATCATCAATGGGGGCCTGGTCCTTCAGTGTCATGGCCCCCAAATTTTGGATTGCCCCCCCCCCCCACTGTTTTTTATGCCATTCTTATTTCTTTTACAAAGCTCAGTCAAAAACTGACATTTTCCATCTGAATTTTTCCTTTGGTCACTGTTAAATATTGTTTATCAATACTTCTGTTAGTATTTGTATTTTGTCCATGTATTAGTTTCTATTGATTCTGTTTGTTTTGTACAGTGACCTTGTGTTCGTGAAAGGCGCTATATAAATTAAGTTTAGTATACACATTTGTCTGTAGTAGAAAAAGACTGTGCACTTACAAACATGGGAAGCGTGAGAAGACCTCTTGTGCTCCTATATTTTATTGTGTGATTTTCATTCTCAGGTTTTGAAATGCATCCTTCCTGATGTACAACACTAAAGATGGCTACAGTTATACAGTATACCTTATAAATTGCACCTTCCATCAAAGTCGTACTTTTAAACATAGAAATGAGACAAGTTTGAATGCATGAGACCTAGTTCCTGTTAGCCTTTAAAATGTGCAATGGAATGACTAAACCTAACTACACATAAATTTAAATCTTAGTTAATAACGTCAGCTTTATATCATGTGATGAAATGTACACGCCAATATATTTTTGTTCAGTCATGTTTCATGAGAAGATCATGCTTATTTTACACTCAGCACTGACTTGTGTTGGTACAGCGATCAAAAGGGAGAAACAGGAAGGAAATATAAAATTTCTCTCTATATACCATCATTTCCCCTCACATCAGTCCGCTAACATTCAGATTTCTGTGAATAATTCAGCTGAGCAAGATACTCATTTATTTACTTCATTCCGAGATGCTAGTCATATACAGAATGAAAAGGAATTCATTATGTCACTGCCCCATTCTGCAGTCCTCTGAAGTGGGGGGAGGGCTTGTTATACAGGACACCTGTAAACGTTCAGAAGCATCCTTGGAGCCGCAGGCCTTCAGGTGACTTGGTCCTTCTGTCCTAGGCCATGAGTTTCGAGTCACACAGTTTCACGAGTAGGTGCTTACTAGGGACAGAGGATCCAGTTACAGAGAGAGCTAGTGAGTAAGGGGTGCTTTATCAGGATTAAAGGATGGACAATAAGGGAAGGGATGCACAACCAGAACATGCACGAGGCTTGACAATAAACAACAGTGGAGGACAGGCTACTGAAGGAGGAAGACTCCTGAAGGAGGATCAGACATGAGGAGGAACTCTGTGTTTGCAGCTCAACAACAAATTTCAGACTGTAGGCAGCTGCTGGAAGATACAGCTGTACCTCACTGGAGCTGCAGAGAGCTGTGTGTGTAACACTCAGGGTCCCACTTAGGTTAGGATATACTGTAATGTATTGAGTCTTGATCAGCTAATACATGGAGGCATTTTTCAGGACCGATGTCTTGATGGCCGTGAAACTGAAAATTTCCAGCGTGTCATGGTTCTTACCAAGTATGTAATGGCTTCTAGTTTTGAGCCTCAATGCACTTTTTTCTGGTCAATTGGCTTCTACTGTGTGCTTGGAATGTACATGCAGCCATACAACCCTAATGGTGTGCCTTCAGTTGGGTTGCACCACAAAGACCTTGTAGCAGAATATTTCATATCTATTCATAGATCAACACTGGGATATGGCAATACCACATTAGAAATGTCACAAAAATAATTTCATATTAGTCAATAAAACATATATAAGGAATATCCATGTAAAATATTATTGTCTTATCAAGAACTGTCTTCATAAGACGTTATCAAGACATATGTGCTGGCATGCATATTTTAATGGAATAATTTGTGTAGAAAGCTTGTGTCCCAAGATACTCCATGATATTAGGTGCTTCCTAATTTGCCCTACGTTGCTAAGGTGGTTACTAAGCAATTAGCAAGATTCCCTGGCTAATACATCACAAATGCTTGGTTGATGGGGGGAAGAATATTGGATTTTCACCAAATGGGTGGAAATGAAGTCCGGTAATTACTGCCTTGTTTGAGGCTCTAACGAGGCTCTCACTGACCTCCACACCATAATTTTTCGATGTTTACCTCTCATTCTACACACAGTCTGACTTCTGTCCTGGAGATTCCTATAGTGTTCTCACACTGCCACTTCCTCCCGCTTGGTGTTCTAAGTCACTTCTTTGAACATGTTGCAGCCGAAACAGGACACGCGTGTTCCACAAAATGTAAACAGAACACACAGTTCCTGCATGTGCAAGTTAAAAACATCCAAGCTATTTATGAATGCAAATTGTTCATGGGAGATGTCAAAGGTTAATTACAAAATAAATCACATTAAATTACGCATTTTAATGATAGGCTTTTAAAAGTGTCGTCTGCCTATGGATCTAGGAACATGAAGTTCCCTTCCTTGGGCTTCTTACCTTAGCGTGCTCAGGGAGAAGCATTTGGAGGTCACTCCATTTTCGGGACTTATGCTGATAACAAAATAATGGCCTGACATTTCTCGATGGCTCCGGTTATGGCCCAGATGGAAGCCTGTGCTCCAGCCCGCATTAGCCTGCTCCACTGTCCATTCATTACTGTTGAGTGTATTTTGTTGGGGGGGGGGAGCACATGTCACCTCACTTCCTGTACTGTTCCTCCTTTTTTCACCTGTTCTAAAAGTTTCTACTATAACTCATCTACAGGGTGGCGTGGTGGTTAGCACTGTCGCCACACACCTCCAAGCCTGGGGTTCAATTCCCGCCTTGGGTCTGTGTGCGTGGAGTTTGCATGTTCTCCCTGTGCTTGGTGGGTTTGCTCCGGTTTCCTCCCACAGTCCAAAGACATGTAGGTTAGGTTGATTGGTGTGTGTGTATGTGTGTGCGTGCCCTGTGGTGGGCTGGCGCCCTGCCCTGGGTGTCCTGTGCTCTGGGATGGGCTCCAGGCTTCTCTGTGACCCTCACCAGGAATGAGTGGTTAAGATAACGGATGGATCTCATCTACAGCACAGGGGTGTGTGCAGAAGATTTACACTGGTCCAGCTCTTTGCCTCATATCTGCTAGCCCACATGTAACCTTGCATGACTTCCACCAAATTTCCAAACCATGTGTTCAAGTAAGTGTTGGGATCAGTGTTGGGGGGGTAACTGGTTATATGTTACAATGGCATTATGCAAGGATATTACAAACTAAATATAATGGTAATCCAATACATTTACTGAGAAGAAAATATGTAATTACAAAGATGTTATATCTAACTATATATACCAATAAAAACTTATATTGTCATGTTCTGCCTGTGGTGCATGTGTTTGTACCTTGTCTTGTTTCCTCTTTATGTTTGTTCTGGTCTGTGAGTGTTAGCACATGGTGGCTATTTCCTGTTTGCTCACTATTTAGGTTGGGTGTTACCTTTACATCAGTTGCTTGATATTGCAGTACTTTCGTTGTGAAGTTGTTATGTGTACCTGGCATTAGTTTGCTTTTTTTCAGCTTGTGCCTCGGTCCCTGTCTGTCAGCCTGACACGTATGTAGACTATAACCCTTATTCTGTTGTTTTGCATTTTTTGCCATGGCAGAAGGCCTTTAACTACTGTGGTGAGATTAACACTGCCTGGTTTAAATGTATGTTTTTAGGACTTTTCAGCTTTATTCCCCAGTTTAAAACATTTGTTAGAAATGTATTTTTTGATTAAGTATATGTAATAAATATGATACGTTTTACTTACAGATTTCTACTTACTTTAACAGGGTAACTAGGAATCTGTGAGCTATTATATTTCAAAAGTAACCTCGTCAACATTGGCTGAAGTACATGACATGCTGTTTTGTCTATTTTAACAATTATATTTGCATGTCATTGCAGCCGCTAAGTGAGAAAACTCATGTTTAACGACATTATAACAAAAAAGCAATATTTGTTCACCAGATCAATTTTTAACAGTTGGGATACATGAGATGCAGTTTAACAAATATGCCCATATGCCACCACAACCACTGACAAAAGTCATATTTAATAATGTTATTACAAATGATAATGTTTTTCCACCATTTCAATTTTGAATTACACAGTGTATTTCATCTTTGTCCTACTAGCTGTCAGCTTTTCTCTGAAGTTTAATTAAGTAAAACGGTAATCACTGTACGGTGCCTGCTTTTTCATATTTGATTTTGTGCACAAAGAACTCTGTAATATCTAAGTGAAAACAAAATTATACAACCCATTGTAAATTTGTAATTAAAAGAGGAGGGAACTGAGTCCATAAGCACATTGTTTTTGCACGTTAAACTGTTTTGCGTCAGGTTCTCGTTATGAGTCACATGGTTGCAAGTGTAAAATACATGTTCAGAAGCTAGTATGAGATCTTGGAAATTATTGAAAGAAACACATTCATATTATCCTAAAAGGCAAATCAGTGCTAAAAAAGTACACTGTTACACTGGAAAGAAGTGGATAAAATACAGTTAATCGGTGTAGAAGAGAAAAAGGACAGAATGTGGAATCTATAGCAGCCCTTGCAGTCCTCCATAGTTCCAATAGAAGCTGTGAAGACAGCAGACAAAAACATGTAGCAAGATGTGGCGAAATCATGGAAGAAAACATGGTGTGACCTGGAACTTCTGAGAAAATTTGTGTTCTAGCGGAATCCAACAGAATCATATGTTGTCATGTCAGTCAATGTTCTACAGTATTCCAGTGAAACTCCCAGTTCAGTCACGTGTATACGGCCCTAGGTGACACCTTCTCTTCTCCAAAGGTTCTTGTTCGATGAGAGAGAGAGAGTGTGAACAAATTCACAAATCAGACTGTCAGAAGTAGGAGACTAGATTGCTGCTTTCAGCTTCTGATTAATTTAGATGGAGCCATAACATTTAGACATTAGAGTTTACCACTGAAAGAAGAAGTCCCCCTAAAAGCATCATAGGTCCTTATTCGAACGATAAACCAGGGACAAGTAATTCAACCCCACCTGATTTTTAAAAATCTTTATAACAAGACTACATATTATTTCCCTTTGAGTTTCTTTCATCAGAAAGGGGGTGTATGTGCAGCACGTGTGACAGAAATTGGTGTTATTCCTTTCATTCATTCTGCATCACACCACACACTCCAGGGACTGACCCTCTTCTGGGAAGAAGTATACATAATGCATTGTGGAACATAATTTTCTAGTATCACAGAGGCATTTCTTCTTTATACACTTCAACTTCATACAATTCCTGCTTGTTTGTCTGCTGTTCCAATAATTGCCAAAGTGGATAAAAAAAACTTGACTAGATAAAGAAATATCACAATTAAGAACCATGGCAGCATTTTCAAAATACAGACAATAGGATTTTACAATTAGATCAGTGCATATTCCATTATGGCATGGATTCTGTTCCATACAGGATAGACTATCTGCATTGTTTAATGCTAGTGGTCCAGCAGACTTGCTAAAAATCATTATCGTGTCAGGTAAGCAGTGTTGACTGGGTGGGCAAAAATATTCGTACAGCTTCAAAAGCCCCCTGCTGATCCTTAGTCTCCAGCTTTGTGCTTTATAGCTTAAATGGAGCACGTTGATTTGGTCACAGCATGTGCTGTGATGTCAGTGTTAATTTAATATTTTTATGTTTTACACTCAGCATAAAATTATGTTAAATTACACACATTTTACATTAGCCCCACAATACTGTGTTTTTCTCCTAAATGGAATTACGGTTGCTGTAGATGCTTTTTTCAGTCAAAGCAGTAAATAACTTAATAACATCTGATAGGGTGCCAGTTCTCTGTGTGCCATATTTACATAAAATTTTCCCCTTGAAGCATAGTGCCAACACTGACACAATGTGCCTTACATCAGTAGGTGATTAGATATTACCATTACTAGTACATACTCTGTTTAATTGCAAATTAGTTTTCTTTATGATGGTAATGGTATCTTTTTAAATAAACAAAGTCCTCTTTATTCAATAAATATATAAGCATACTGTTTTTGTTTGTTTGATTTTCCATTTAATTTGTTGTTCCTGCACTGTGTACACTCAACATTGTCTCTAGAATTACATTTTATGGCCAAGTATAAGAGGACCTGTACAGAAAGGGGATTTGTGGGGCTGTTTAATTTCTGTTTTCTGGTAACAAAGAGGAGACACCCTTCTCCAAAGGCGTGTAAAACCATGAGCCACAAAAGTGACAATATTTCCATTCACATGAATAATGAGTGATATGTCCTTTATCCACTATCACCGACAGGTACACAAAGATGAAGACAGCCACCAACATCTACATCTTCAACCTGGCATTGGCGGACTCTCTGGTGCTTGCCACGTTGCCCTTCCAGGGCACAGATGTCTTTCTAGGCTTCTGGCCCTTTGGGAATGTGCTGTGCAAGGTGGTCATCTCCATCGACTACTACAACATGTTCACCAGCACCTTTACGCTGACCGTAATGAGTGTTGACCGCTACATCGCCGTGTGTCACCCAGTCAAGGCCCTGGACATGCGCACACCGCACAAGGCCAAGGTGGTGAATGTTTGTGTCTGGGCCCTGGCCTCTGCCATCGGGGTGCCCGCCATGATCATGGGCGACGTGGAGGAGGAGCCAAACGGTATGCAATGCCTGCTACAGAAACAATACGGGTCACGTATGCAGTGGAGTTCTCACGAGCCACACCTCATTAGCTAATCTGTCTGCTTCAAGCAAACGGTCATACGTGTCACTCAGAAGCCCTGCACGAAATAATGCGTTATTACAGTTAAATAACAATGGTAACAATTATCCACAGTTCCTCTGTTATTTTGTGGTAATAAATTAATAATTATAATCAAAACATCTGATTATTAAATTCTGTATATTTATCATGAAGACAGTACGTTCTTCATAGGGCAAAGTTTATTAACTGTCATCACATTGTCTAGTTTCTAAGTAAAGGTGGTTCCCAATATACATAATTATTGCGTTCTCCAACCATTTCGTAAATACGTTTTGTGTACTTTGGAATTTTCCCAATGATATTGTGAAACCAAGTTCAAGTGCAGTTGACGGTAAATGGATGATGAAAGGCAGCAGCTGCTTGCCATTTTGAGGTCCATGGCCAGCACATGCATTGACTTGAGCGTCACACATATTTCAGGTTTTTTGTGTGGGTGCTTTCCACAAATTTTATGTACGGTGGAAATTTCATGCAAGTATGGAATTGCACATGTCAAAATTTTGTAGCTAGAGAACCGACTGAACAATTTGTTTTACATTAACTCTTAGTCAGAACTACCAAAAACTGATGCAAAGCTGTAGTGAACAATGAGACCTTTTTATTTTTTCTTTTGAAGGTAAGTGGCTTGGTGGCTTAATGTGTAGGACATCAGGCTGGGATGCAGAAATCGCATCCTGCCTCAGTCACCAGGTGCCTCCCTGAGGAAGATGCTCCAGCTCCACTGGTGCCGAGAAATGGCTGCCCACTGCTCCCCCAGGGGATGGGTTGAAAGCAGAGAACAAATTTTCCCATTGTGACACTAATAAAGGAGGGATTAATAAAGTGAAAGCAAACAGACAACTGAATGGGAACTTAAGGGTTTTTGACAGTCATTATAATTCGGCCTAAGATGTGCTGCCTGAGAGGTACCTTAATTGCACATTACTGCCATTAATTACTGCCATTTTTTGTAACACTTTCGAGCACCAACAAATTTCTGATCAAACTCAAGTCCTGAATCCTTTTATCAAGAGTAGACTAATATAATAGGAATGGGTTAAAACTTGTCCAGACTTGTCCAGTAATATCAGCAGAATGCCAAGGACATGTGTATGGCACATCCATTAGTGTGCAAAAGGGCCCTGAGAGAGTCAGCCCTTACAGCGCAGTGCATGTTTCGCTCCTCCTTTTCCTGCCCTGCCTCCTGCTTTGTATTCCTGCATGTCTCCTGGTCTGTGGCAGAACTCCTGAGGACCACGGGTCGGTGTTCATCCTCTAATGCACGTGCCCGGTGACATTGCGCTGAGGTACAACCAACAGAAAATCATTTTGTCGTCATGCATTATTCATCCTACATGCTACCAGTGGGTCTGCAACGTAATCTACACACGTTCTTGGGAGGCAGCGGGACAATCGAGATGGAAGGGCAGTAATTAGAATTCAAGATCTCACTGAAAGCATCCAGAGTGACTTTGCAAATGCAGGCTGCAGTCTAACCTCTCTCCATTTTAGAAAGCTATCGGCAATTGTGCCATAACAATGTCAGTGCCTTAGAAGGAAGAACAAAGTAAAAGGTGGGGTGGGCGAGGCAGAGTTCTCCAGACATAGAAGTTTCCAGAGAGGGTGCTCCCCATTCCCACAGTGATCCAGTGACTTTCTGGAGAGCGTGTGAACTCTGAGGCACTGTGCTTGTGTTTGGGTTTGTGTCTGTGTGAAAACTTTCTTACACCCACATCAGAATGGGAGCTGCAGTTTAGCTGACTGGTACACACTAAATCTCTGCTCTCAGCTCCCTCATGAACAGTCTCCGCACAGCACGGCTCTTGAAGCACCCCACGGGTCATGCATCCCTTACTAAAAGACTTTCAAGTGTGCTCCACTTTCAGTCAGCCAGTTCCTTTGATGTAACTTGAACTTGAATACCTGGGTCACAGTTACACAACCCAGATGGAAACATCCTCTGTGGTCTTTGTTTGTTAATTCGTTTTAATATTTGCAAATATCACATTTACATTTTTTAAGGTTTCGTTCATTTAGCCGATGCACTTACCTGTACCAATTTGCATGGACATTGCAGCAAAATAAAATACATTAGGTGCAAACAACAGCATGCAGTGGCATAATCATACCGCTAACATTCTCACTGGTTACGTAAGTACATTAAATTCTCAGCTAGCGTGAAGCGTGCAAAATGCATGAAAGAGTGGAAGTGTTAGAAGAAAAACTCAACTCAAAGGGGTGCATTACATTGGGTCTTTGCTCATCTGGCCTAGTCGGATATGAGCTCGGTTCCCCCATGCAAGAGGAGAACAAGAGCGAAACAAGGTTGGGCTGCAGGGGCCCGAGATATAAACCCTGCTGTGCTCCACTAGGGAAGCCGAGCACCTCTGGCTTCACTCCTGTGTGTGTGACTCATTGCTGCTATACTTCATCTCAGAGTGAATTCTCAGAACCCCTTTCCACAGTCTCTCTGCCCTTTTCAGCATGACCTCCTTTAACTGTTATTCTTATTCTGTATTTATGCTGCGTATCCCAATACTCTTTCAGTCCCTCTACAGCTACAGCTACCTGACATTAGACCAGTGCTTTTTATGCAGTAGTGCTTTGAGTAATCATTTAATCACTGTTTTGGACGTACAATGCGCAAATAACCGTGTTCAAAGCGCCACTGCTTTTTATATGGCGTTTTTACAGGTACCTTTACTCGTTTAGCAGAAACTTTTATCCAAAGCAACGTACAACATACATGTTACAGCAATGATGGTTTTCTGCATTTAACCTGTTCCCCTAGGAGGAGCAGTGGGCAGCCACAAGTGGGGCCCGAGGAGCTGGTGTTTGGGTGTCTCGTTCAAGAACACGCCTGGCGGCTGGGCTGGGGTTCGAGCAGGACACTTCCGCATACCGGGCTGCTGTATGCAGATATGTTTAAGACTTATGTGGTTGTCAGCGTTACAATACTATCAATGGATTCCAACAGTGAAGCATCAGTCTTTTCTAAGACATGGTGCATGTGTGGGGCACTGCATGTAAACGTTTTTGATTTCGGTTCAGAGGGCATGTAGCCAGATTGTTTTTCAGAAGGTTTTCAGTGTTCTTATACATTACATTGCTCAACCATCCTGTTTGGCATGTACTGTAATGACAATATCAATATTAATATTTTAATGTTTTGGTCTCAACATTAAGTTGTGATAACGGACAAAAATGTAGATTAACTCAACAGTGGAATGTGTACATTAGTCATAGAAAAGCAGCAAGCTTTCTCTGGCTTAATGTACCTTTGAAGAACGACCAAATTTTGAGACAAGTGTGAGCAGAAGAGATGCATCTCCTTGTACAATGCTTTTATTAAAAACAGTTATTACTTTCAAGAAAACAAATCATCATTTGCGAGGCAGAAAAATGGCAGCATGTGCTAAATACCTCACTGTCTCTGTCTGTATGCAAAGTTCTCACTAGCAAATTCTGTCGTCTGTTCTTATGTGGTCCACGGTTGTAAAAACTTTATGAGGTGCAATAGTAGGAAGAACTGAACTAGAGGCACTGAGCAACTTCAGTGGCAGGAAAATACAGTGATTGCACTCATTTTACAGTGGAGAACAGCTTACCTAACACCTTTTTATTGGGAAGCAGGGAGCAGGGATAAAATGAAAGAGATTTCTGTTGCCTCGCGGTCGTAGAATAGGTGAGAAAATTGAGTTAAACAGTAAATCAATATTGTGATAGAAAAATATATGCGACAGGATTGAGCTGCATAACAGATGTTAGTTGAATCACAGACAAAATAGCTTTAATTGCTTGCTTTAATTGCATTGCAGGTATGATTTAATTGTGCAGGGGGAAAACACAGTGTCCTATCTGGAAGTTGCAATAACAGTGTGTCATTTCTTAGGCTTATGATGGAAAGCTGACAAGACAGTGATCTCACTACTGTGATATTGGGAGTCATTGGGGGGTGTCCTTACAAAGCTTTTCCCCCTTTGCTAATTGTCTTATCACCATCCAGGCCCTGTTCTCATTTATTTCTCCTGCACTCAAGCACTGAGTATCAGTGCCAGCAGGGAGCCGCAAACTGGCATAGGGCAAAACGTCTGCCGCTCTTCCTCTGTTTATTTCTTTGCTGGAAAAAGAGGTTGTTTACACGAGCAAGTGCCACACTGTTTCATAGTTAGTTAGTTTTTTTTTAAATGGCCATCTTGTGCCAAGCACAGAGTTCTAAAAGATCTATCTTTTGCTTGTTTTGTGCAAGGCTTATGGGAGGCGAGTGTTACACCGTGACAGTTTCGTAAACACTGTGCATTCAGACACGTGTTGAGCTCAGAGCTGCTTGGAGTTCAGTAAATGCTCAGAACGTTCGCAGCTTAAACAGCCATTTTTTTGGCAAACGTGTGCACATAGAGAAGTCGATGCACAAACCTGTTGAATACTGACTTTGACTTTAATGCCCCTTAAGAAATTGTGTCACTTCAAAGCGCATGTACAATCTGTCAGCTAGAATGTTTTGGCCTTCAATCATACAGACACGTGTGTCCTGTTGGACTGTGGACAATGTGGTTTACTGCCCTCACACAAGATGCAGAAGGCAGTGGGACACTTTTTTGACTGGTGACTCTTCTTGTCCTGTTTGAACTGCCCCCCTGCAGGCATTGAGTGCATCGTGGTGCTTCCTGACCCACCCAGCTACTGGGAGCCCGTGTTTGGCACCTGCGTGTTCCTCTTCTCGTTTGTGGTGCCCGTGGCCATCATCAGCGTCTGCTACAGCTTGATGGTGAAGCGCCTGCGCAGCGTGCGCCTACTGTCTGGCTCGAGGGAGAAGGACCGCAACCTGCGGCGTATCACGCGCATGGTCCTGGCGGTTGTGGCGGCCTTCGTGGTGTGCTGGACGCCGGTGCAGATCATGGCGCTGGCGCAGTCTCTCGGCGTCCACCTGGGCAGCCTACTGACGATGGCGCTCATGCACTTCTGCATAGCGCTCGGCTACGTCAACAGCAGCCTCAACCCGGTGCTCTACGCCTTCCTGGATGAGAACTTCAAGCGCTGCTTCCGCGAGTTCTGCCAGCCCGCCACCTCCTTCCGGACGGATGCGCCACCAAGAGCGCCTGTGCGGCCCAGCGGGGATGACGGCACTGCCGTGCGGGGGAGCTCCTACGGCTATGGTTGCGGGCCCACCGATGGACGAGGCCGGCCTGCATGACTAGATGTGGAGCTGCCCTTGGTCGGTGCTGGTCCACCCAAGCCAGGCAGCTCCAACAGTGAAGTGACCCAGATCACCAACTTTTAGCCGGCTGACGCGGCATGCTTCAGAGAGCACACAAGCGCACACTTGCTGTCAGCAAATGCTGTAAATAAACATGAACACAGAAATAAATAACCGCACAAGCACAAACATACACATGCACACACTCACTAATCTTCAAACGGGACAAAGGGGCTCTTGTTTTTACTTTGTGGTTAGTATTATTACTGGTTTCTACAGCTGATCTGTTGATTTTGAACATCAGGAACAATTGAGATGCTCCCTTTCAGCTGTCATATCGGAGTGTAGTGGAGCAGGACGAGGCACCTGTGACTGGGCTAACTTTATTGGTGGTTTATGGAATGACAGAGGTGCCATCAGTGTCCAAATCAGGCCAATCACACAGGCCTGCTGCCAGGTCACATGGAGACATCTGACTGGCACAGAAAGCAGAACACTTTATCTAGGGTGATGAAAATGTTTTAGGATTTTCCACTGATGAAAATCCACTATGGTACTATGGTATGCCTTCTTCCAGCTAGATCTGAGTTGGGTATTGAAGCAGTTACAGACACTAACCCAGATCAGGCACCTTGGGCAGCTGGACAATCCACACTTAGTTGTTTCTACAGTCTACAGTGAAAAACTGCATATCCTCAATGTTAATCAGTTTTGACAATATGGCTCCAGTGGAAATTGAACATGTGGTTCACAGAACAACTCAGGGCAAGACCCCCAAAGAGGAAGAGAGATTAGCAACAGCCCCCACAGGAGAGCGGCCCCTCACAGGCACATAACATGACATCAGGGGCTGGTGTCAGAGTGGACAGTGAATTTGTTCATCTAAGAACAAACGCTGGGTCACCCCAAACCTGGGGTGGGTGGCACATTTCAGGCACGTTTTGGTCCTAGGCTCCTGAAGTCTGGGGAGAGGTAGCACCTCTCTGCAACTGCCCATCTGCTGGATAAATGGTCCTTCACATGCCACGGAAATGGGCAAAGGCCCTTGAATAGACCACAATGAGGATGGTGTGAAGTACAAGACAGAATTGGATAAAACGCAGACAGAGCATTCAGTCAGTTACCTACAACTACAGTGAAAATGGGCTCAGGAAAAGGGTTATAAAAATGCATCTCATAGACCTTGAATGCTACTGAACAGAAAAGTGTAAAAACACACATTGATATATCAGTCACAGATATTTAAGACAAAACATTTTAACTTTCCAGTGCAACCTTCCTATCAGTAACTGGTTTGGAATATAAAATGGAGGGTTTTTGTGTCTTTTCTTGCAGCTTATTGTGCAGAATGACCTCGGTGAATATGTAAGTGGGAAATTCTTCATCTCTTCGCAGACTCCATCTGAACTGCCTCTGCTGCAGTGTGAATGTGTGCTTCAGTAAATCTGTCTGCTGATACAGCCAAAGCCAAGGTGAAAATGCATCCCTTTTTTGTATTCTGGTTGCAGCCGTAGCAGAGATGTATGAAGGGAGGGGAAAGAGGAGAAAGGTGGAGGGGAAAAGACAGGGGTGGAGATGCGTCTACACCGGAGAATTCTGATTCTCCAATACAGCAAGAAGGAGCGCTGAATTTGTGTGCTGGGCAGCATGTTAAACTGAAGCTCTAAGCGAGGCATTTGAAGCCATTCGTTTGCATTGTGGTTGGTTCAGTGTCTCTGTACTGTCAAGTGCTGTCTGGCAGGATGACGCCCTTGATTTGCAAGTCTGTAAGGTTACTTTGTTTATAATGAATATTTATTAGCAGCCTGTAAAAACATGCTTTGTGAAAATTTGTTCCATATATTTCAATGAAAACAAAAGCTATTAAAATGAAAGGTAGCCAACTGCAGACCAAAAAGTGTTTATATGTAAATATGAATGCAAAAAGAGTGACGCAGTGTCAGCCCTCATTAGCTGCTGTCTGTGCTCTGTTCTTACCTGACTCTTGTGCTGTGACATGCCGTTTTGCTCTCACTGTGTAATACAGGATTGTATTACATTTACAAACAGCTGAATGTTAATCAATACAAAGCGAGTTTTGCAACCATAAATAAAATTAAATGCCTGGCAAAAAATATATAGCGTATTTTTTTTAACATGCCAAAATGATGATTATAATAACTAGTCATTTAGCAGATGCTTTTATCCAAAGCAACTTACAACATCTCATTCAAATCAGGAGACTCCTGCATCCCAGCCTGATGTCCTACCCACTAAGCCACCCAAATTATTCACATTCAAAGTTAGTTACATGTACCTGTTCCTGAATTTGCATTCAGGAAATTAGCTGTGTAATACTTTGTGTTGAAATTCAGGTTCCTTTTAATATATATATATGGAATCAGATGTTTTCTACCTAAAATACGACTTTCTTTCAACTCACATTTTAAAAATATTAAATTAAAATGCAGAAAAGGTCAGATGTGTAGAAGTGCTGTGATCATGTTCTGTTAGTTATGTGATGACAGATACAGATAATTTCATTGACCTTCACCTGTAAATGTTCTGTTGTTAATTAAAACAGCTCAACATATTCTATACTAAGCAAGACAGCTGCCAGGTTCCCCAACTAGTTCCAAAAGCATGAACTTACTCAAAATGTTCTTTAAGTGTGTGAAACATTTCTGACATTTAATAAGTGAAATGTTTGACATTTAATTAAATGTGTGAAATGTTTTCAGCATTTAATAGCTATTTCTAACATTGAACTGTATGATAAATGTATCACTCTTGCTAATTGGAGGGATCCCTGTAAATATGTGTGATTGCCCATGCACTCAGAAATATTTCTCTTCACCTACAGCTCTTCTGTCCATTATAAATGACCCATGTCATTTGTTGTCTTTTTTTAACTAAAACGGTAAAGTTGTAAATGAAAAAATAAACATACTTTAATGCAAAGTCGGGTCATTTTCGTTTAAAAGGATAGACCGGTTTATATGGTATTGATCTCAGTAGGAAAATTTTGATGGTTACATCAAGCTGACAGTGAACCTGAGCTTTTTATTAACACAAAGCAATGTCTGTACATAACAAAATAAAGAACGAAATCAGTCACTCCCCAGTTTGTTATGGCAACACAAAAACACAAAAGAAACAAAGGAAAAAAATCAGTTAAATGCAAAGAGTCATGTGGTTAAGGTTTTGTACTGTAAGTCAAATAACATAATATACGTCTAGTGCCTAAATGTTCTGTACTTAAACGTTTTTGTACAGCTTGTATCAACAATATGCACTGTATATACTTGACAGTACAAATGTTTACTTTCATTTATGTCGGTGTACCTGAAGAAGAAGAAGAGGCTGTGTCTGCAACGTGTCTTGGAAGAGTCTAAGACTGCCATTTGTTAATTAAAAAAAAACCACGACAAACTTTTGAAAGTCTCTGGAAAGACAAAGATAAATAAAATATAAGCCATCAGAGAGCCCATGGTGATAGATTTAGGAAGGATAGGGGCCAAACCAAGTTGAAGTACCAGTTAACTGCAATACACTGATAATGCCATGGCTTGGGTGTGCAAACGGGAATCTTCGTCATGTTTTCAAGTTTCCAGTTTCATGCCCCCCCATCCCCAAGCCTGCACATGCACGTATATAAACACAACCAGAGAACTATTCACACCCCCATACCTTCATATATGGTCAAGCAGTTACACACACGCACGTACGCACACACGCACACACACACACAGCTCACATATATGTAAGCTCTCAAGTACACACACACACACACACACACACACACACACATACAGGAATGTACAAAAGTGTTCAGTTCACAGCCGTGTGTACGTGCAGATATCCAAACTATAAATGAAGGTTACGCTGGCTCACGCACCTCTGCGCCTCATGTCAGACACAGTCAGCCACGTCCCAGGATGAGTGCAACGCCCAAGGCTACACACTGTTTCTGTTTCTGTTTCAGGCCCAGCAGGACACAGAGAGCTTCTCCAACTCAATTTGGACATGAAACTCCATTAAGCCTGGAGAAAAGCAAAGGTGTGAGACAAATACTTCCCGAAGGCATTCTTGCTATTGTTGGCTCTGTCCATCTGAGTCACCAGCCAATGACAGACGCTCGCACAGAAGCAGCGGAGCAGATGCAGGCGACACAAGATGCCTTGGCCTGTCTGCTGGTTTCACTTTAATCAGACAACCTTTTTCAGACACATGGCGTCAGCTGGACGCTTTCCTGCAGCTCTGCACATATGACTGTCTTGTGCTCTGTTACGGTCGTGGTGACATTTAGCATAGCAACGACCTAGTGAGGTACAAAGTTATTACACCACCCTCGTATGCTGGAGCATCTGCAGAAAGTCTAATTACATATTAGGATGTACCTAAAGGGAATTATGAAGCATTTCAGTGTAGTCAT
Organism: Chitala chitala; assembly: GCA_025773905.1. Lineage (NCBI taxonomy): Eukaryota > Metazoa > Chordata > Actinopteri > Osteoglossiformes > Notopteridae > Chitala > Chitala chitala. Next base: position 9,923,398 of record JABJVR010000103.1, on the reverse strand, counting down.
TTCCTGTTTTATTTAAGTAATAGGTAGGCAGCATAATGGTAAATGTAGGTGCAGCTCAGCTACGAGGAGCCTGCTTGTCAACCCGCTGCCCATTAACCATTGCAAGCAACTGTAGATGCCCTCACAAAATGGTGCCAGCTCTTACATGACCGAATCGCTTTGTTGTGGCATGAAAATGTGTTTTTCAGATATGTTCATATTGAAAATTACATGCATTTCCAAACCAAACAAGAGATAAAAAAAGAGACTAGGTAATGATCACAATGTTTTATTAACACTGAAAACAACAGCCACTGAACTTTTTTTTTAGCATTGTACAATTTTAATGAGTGCAAATTAGCATCAAAAAATAAATAATGACAATGTTGTAAGACTATAATAGTAGCAACTGGTCATGTTACAGGTCAAAGGTTAATGTCATCAGGCATTTCACCCTCTAAACTAAAATTCTGATATTTTCAACAAACATTAAAAACATGTTTCCCTATAACATAAAGCAAAACCACTTTTAAAAATGAAAGGCGGAGAAGTAACGGATGGAATTTGAGTGAGCCGTCTTTCCCAGGCACGGTGGACACTAACACAGAGACGCCACCAAATGAGCTGCCTGTTTGTGGAGAGTACCTTCTGCATCTGAACGTCTGCTTCTGACTCTTGGCATTGAAGAAACAACGGTCTGGAAGTTGATTTCCTGATGATTTTAAATAAAAATTTTTTGTACAGCACACTAAGTCAAAATTGCATTTTTGCTGTACAGGTATATGGTTAAACTACACAAGCTGAGAGCTATGAGGGATGTGAGTATGTCTGTATGTATCCCTATATTTCTTGTGCCTCCTAGAGACATGGGTTAGGTGAGCTGACTACGCTGTGTTAAAGTGAACGTCCTTCATTGAGCTGTGTATCCAGGTTCTACCTTCTCTTTTCTGGGATAGGCTTCTGGTACCATGTACCATGTTATCCTAAACAAAGTGGTTCAAGAAGGCAAATGAATAAATTAACAGACAAGGACATACTTCCATTACAAGTGGATTTATTTCCATTTGAACCACTGCGGTTTGAGCCTGGAAACCAGGAGAAAATGTACCAAGATCTAGTCATTTGGCCAAACAGACTTCTTCCTCAAATGGATACTGTGGTTTTCCAGTTTTGGCATGACAAAGACAGCCTATTTCTGCCCTCTTATTACAAGGGAAAAAAAGCCCATATTCCTGGAGACCCTTTTGACCTTGACTACTACAACCAAATTGAAGCAGCCTTGCAGGGGCAAGAATGTCCATATTGATGTGAGGCAGCGTCAGAACATCACGTCCTGACTTTTTACTGTCTCCTCACTGGCCTGATATAGACCATAAACAGGTTGGCATAGGAAGCATTTCAGAACGAGCAGGTGGCGAAGAGAATGTTAATTCAAAATGTAGAATGAAACAATGGTCTACATAATTCTAAATTCCTGATTGTGGTTTTGATATTTTGGCACAGTTTTTCCCTCAGATGTTGGGGACATCTATATATTTATACATATTAACAGTTTATATAAATGGGGGGGCACACCCCTCTGGTTCCACCTCCAGCTGTGCTCGTGGTTAAAACCAGGCCACATCCAGTACTTTATAGGTCACAGTACATGAGGAGAGTAATTTAGCCAAGTGATCTCTAATTTAAACTTCTAATGATACAGCTGTTATGACCCAGCATCCTGGCAATGAAAAATAACAAGTACTGTATGTGCTTTTTTGATATTATTACTATTTACTTTAAAGCACAATGACTGTCTGGCAATGTCAGCATGATTATTACTTCTTTTTAAGGATGCAACACAAACGTGTGCGTCTGAGATCCTTTATAATTCTTATAAATGCAGATTGTTCTTCGGTTAAACATTTTTAGCATTGAATCGAGCTATAGCTGATAATTGTATAATAGATGAGCAATCCACAGTCTAGCAGCAATAAATATAGTCCGATTGGAATTAATTTAGTATGATGAACCTGGGCGCGTTATTAATAAAATGCAGCACATTTCTGAAACTGAAAGCATTTCTGTTCGCTGTTGAAACCCTTACCTTTCAAACCAAACATCTGTAAAGTTCTGAAAGACACAAATATAAATGGTTTTATCTTTGTGTCAACTGTTTAACCGCACTGCATCCCGACGGAGTTTATTTAACAAACGCTGACTACATTTGTTTCAACTGTAGTCAGTTTTCAGTCACCTGAACCCATGCAAGGCGGGCTATTGAGAGCTTGGCTATAATGTGAAGACATAAATCAGACTTTTTAGTTTGTAATGTGGAAGATGCCCTTATAGTTAATGCAGTTTCACAGATATGCTACCTGCAGCTGAGAAATATTGCTAGACGAGTTTTCTTGATGTGGAAGATACAAAGAAAATTATACATGCGTTTGTCTATAGTCGATTAGATTACTGTAATGCTTCACTGTCTGGATGTACTAGCCAAACACTAAACACATTGCAACGCATACAAAACACAGCTGCTAGAATTATCACTAGAAGTAGAAAGTACGACCATATAAGCCCTATACTGTCATCACTCCACTG
>JABJVR010000103.1:9886482-9920060 GCA_025773905.1 Chitala chitala | reverse complement strand
TCATTTGTATTGATTTCTTCAATTTTCTGTGTAAAGCGCTTTGAGGCACGCTGTTGTGAAAGGCGCTATATAAAAATGAATTGAATTGAATTTTTTTATAGGTTGACAAGAGGTTCACACAAGTATAACCTCATGTTTGATTGGGACTGAAGTCGCCTCTGTATGGAAATGATGGATACAAAAAGTAATTTTGCATTGGTCTGGTTATTTACAAGCGAGCGCTGTACGCTAATGAGCCGTGACAGGACCGTCAATGTATCCGTGTAGTTTTACGTTGGGTCGGCTATAGTGCTGTAAGATCACAAACCTTTGAAACTTATATGTAATTTGTAAATCTGATAACCACTGACTGAGAAACCAAAGTTTTTGTGCAAAATAGTAAGTAAACGTTTTTGAAATATATAAATATTGAAATATGGTTTCTGGGCACGAAGTTCATCTGCTAAACTACACCAGCTAATACCGTAAAATTACGGTGGTGTTGTTTAAAGAGTGACTGCGGCGTTGCTTTCCCATGAAGAGCCAAAATCGCCTCTTGCGGTGTTTATAAAGTATATATACCACAGAGCCATAAATAACAGTAAATGTTCCGTTGAACACTAATAGCCATGAGAACAATCTAGTAACGCTGCTTGCAATCGATGTTTTCATTATTTTTGTGGGGAAACGTGGTTTGTAATGACAAAACATTGAGCAACATTTGTAATTAATGCCTTTTCGTCTTTCTACATTTTTATCTGTGGGAAACATCGCTTGGGATCGGATTTTTGTACCAACCCGACAAACATAATCAGTGTAACTGCACCCTCTAGTGACCAATTTTAAAATACCACAATTCAAGCTATTTCGGAAGAATTCGTGCGAAAGATTGGTTGTCGAACATATGAGTCCCTTGGATTTCGTCGATTAGCGTTGAATTCGCTTATATAAAAAAGTTCCCTTATATGCTCTAAAGTTCGTTTGCTTTTCAACTACATTTGCAAATGTTCGAAGACATAATGAAACAGAAATTTATGAGTACAACACTGAAGGTATAATACAACTTAAGAAGAGAAGACAGTATGAATATTAAAACGTATTACGAATGTTCAAAAACAATAATGTGTATTGACGAAAACGTATTTACGGGGTTTTTAAACGTCCTCGAAATTACTGTAATTCATTTTTGTCCCGTACGATCTTGACACTTAAACGATTGGAACAGTAACGCCGCATTGTGTGGCTGTGGGACTTTGCTGCCCTCTATCGATAGACTTGAGTTACGATCCCAGATGGGCTGTATTGGTATGCCTACGCGAAGTTGCCAATATGTACATCGATATTGAAACCACTACTACTTGAACTAAGACAATTTTAACTTGTGTGTCAAAAAATGTGGTGACACCAAAATATATGCAGGTAGTTAACAGCCTGCTGTGCGCCGGTGAACATTTTGGAAAGCCTCCACATATAAACATTTCAAAATGTCAAACGTTTCAGAAATTTTAACATTGAAAATTAATTAATTCATGAGATAAATATTGATGGTACAAATTTTATAGCTCTAAGACGTGTTTCTTTTTTCTTTAATGTGCTAAAACTTATGCCATTCATATATACTTACATTATTTTATTCCCCTTTTCAAACCACTAGTTCGGAAACACCCACAAGCAAGACAGCTAATGGCTGCGTCTTGGATTGGAAAAACACTTTCATTTTACCTTGAACGCAAGCGGACGATTGAATGTGTTTTTTCAGACTGCATTATTTGGGAGCTCTCTCTAAAAGTCCTTTCTTTTATACGAATGAATTGTATTATTAGCTCACCATGCACTTAACGACATGCGCAGCAGAAGTACTGTAGCAGATGTTAAGAATGTAACGATGGTCCTCCAGTGACACCAGCCACACAATGTTACCCTAAGTACTGAAGTGCTTTGCATACCTCACATTAAAATGTGATTTCCTCCAGGTTCTCTTATTTCCTCCCCCAGTCCAAAAACGCGCCCACTTTTGCCCTGTCCTGAGTGTCCCCTGCATTGTAGCCAGAGCTCCCTGGGATAGGCTCGAGGCTGTCCTGTGACCTTGCACAGGATTAACGGTATGGAAAACGAATGGATGGAGGATTTCATTTGTAGACAAAAATTTACCTGCAAATCTCTTGGATATAAACAAACCAATAAAACTTATGAATGGTCATTAGTGTATTGATAGCATATTCTTCCACATACAAATGTCCATTGTATAGTTTGTTTATCCACCAATTTTCCATACCACTTATTATATGCAGTTATAGGAAGGGTTTGACTGGAACCTATCCCTTGTGGTGAAGGGGGCATGGCAGTAACCCATATTAGGGCACGGTCATACGCTATGAACAACTTGGAAACAGCCTGCAATGCATGTCTTTGGGCTGTAGGAGGATGGATAGAACATGCAAACTCAACACACAGAGCTGAGGCACAATTCAAACCCTCAACAGGCAACATTGTTAACTAGAGAGCCACCATCTTCCCCTGTAGTTTTTTAATTTCATTATTAATGTATTTGTATAAGGTGTTTAATATTACATAGTACTTAATACTACTTGGTATATACAACATTTATCAACATTTCAATATCCAGAAAAATCAAAGACGTTCTACTGTGCAAAATATGATCCATAAGTCATTTTGATAGATACTAATTAAACAAAGAGTAGTTTAGGGAATGGAATCAAGTTCTATAGTCAAGTATGGGGGTCACATATAAGAAATTTGGTTTTCTGCATTTAGCCCATCCCCCTGGGGGGAGCATTTTTCAGCACCCAGGGAGCTAGCACAAAGTGTCTTATGCAAGGACATACCTGGTGATCAGGCTGGGGTTTGAATCAAGGGACTTCCATACCCCTACATAATGCCCTGCCCACTGAGCCACCAGGAAATTTAGACACGTGGTCCCCAATCACTGGGTCATGGATCATTGGGTTCTGGGCCACACAGAAGAAATAACTATCTTTTTATTGATTCTGCATTATGGTGTGCTGTATTTATTATGTCTGATTATGCTTGTGCACAATGGCCAGTCCGTGGAAAATTGTCTTAAATGAAATCGGTCCATGGTGCAAAAAAGGTTGGAGACCCCTGGTTTAGACCATCAGAGCTCTGAAAAGAGAGAAAAAAAAAAATTAATAAATAAATATATATATTTTTTCATTTGTCTTCTATACCACATCATCCTGTTAAGGGCCATGGGAAGCCTGGAGCCCATCCCAGGGGACACCCAGGGCAGAGCACACACACACACCCTAGAGGCAATTTGGAGACACCAATCAACGTAACCTGCATGTCTTTAGACTGTGGGAGGAAACCGGAGCACCCGGAGAAAACCCACCAAGCATAGGGAGAACATGCAAACTCCACACACACAGACCCAAAGCAGGAATTGAACTCCAGGCCTGGAGGTGCGCGGCGACAGTGCTAACCACCACGCCAAAACGGTGTAATATGTATATATATATATATATATATATATTGTGGAAATATGTTTTAAGGCCTGGGTTACTTGTTCATATGTTACTCCACCACAAAATGTCTGCAGCACCTCTCTGTGACTTGTTCCTCTAACCCAAGCAAACTCCTGCTCCTGACAATTTCATTTACAAAGGCAATCCTGGGCAGTCCTGATTAGATTAGCAAAATGCATTTTTAATCATTGGTACTGGAAGAATGATAGCTACAGATAATGTGGAGGAAAGCACATCAGAAAACCCTGTAAAGAAGAAACAGTGTCTAAGTGACAAAATAGGATGAAAGTGCTTAACCTGATCTACAGAAAAGGGATGGAAAGGCTACATGATGGCTATGTGGTTTGTGACAAAGTGTCATCAAAGGAAAGACTCATGCAATCCAGTCTGCTTCATCACTGATAGAATCCATGCAGAGTTGTTGATTTTTTAAATGGAAACTACAATGAAGCCTCCAGTTTTAAGTCTGTACAGTTCAAGTGTGCACACATACAATTTATACAATGTAACTTTTTGTAAATATGTGTGCAATGTGCAGTTACAGACAGTTCTCTACGTGTGTAATTCTGACTTGCATGTTCATAATACAAGAAATTTATGGCACATAAATTTGTAGAGAACGCCTCCACAAAAAATCTGAAATGCGTGCAAAGATAAAGGAAACAAGTGCAACATTTTTTTTGTGTAAAACATTTCTGTGTTGGTCCCTGAATGATGACTGGACATGTCAGAACTGGCAAGGTTTTATGGCTGGATGCTCTTCCTGATGTCAACGTCACAGGAAACATGGACACAAAGACATGTGCAGCCAGTCCTTTAAATTCTGTAAGTATCAAAGTGGAGCTGTTGCAGAGTGGAATTGTTGTTCTAACATATTCCACAGATGCTCAATCTGATTGAGATCTGGGGAATTTGGAGGCCAGGGCAATACCTTAAATTTTTTATCATGTTCCTCAAACCATTCCTAAACAATCTATGCAGTATGCCAGGGTATATTACCGTGTTAAAAGAGGCCAATGCTATGAAATACTATTGCCATGAAAGAGTGTACCTAGTCTACAACAATGTTTAAATAGGTGGCAAACATTAAACTAACATCCACATAACAGGCCAGACCTAGGTTTATTGTCTAATATATCCCAGATTTTCATATGCACCATTGTTGTAAGATAACCACTGTTATTCACCTCACCTGTGAGTGGCCATTATGTTTTCGCGCATGGGCAAGGGTGGAAATGTCATTTCACTCTTTGGGGGGGGGGGGGTAAAATAATAAATAGAAATATTTCCCAAGACCAATTCCTGAGGTGGACACAAATGACATATCTTGGTTTACAGTGACATACTTTTGGGGGGAGAGATAGCACTTTGGAAGGGGATGACATGTCCCGTCCTGGATTTCCGTCTATGCTCATATGCTCATGGGTGTATGTGACTGTCCCATCATGTAAACTTGACATGTACAGAAATGGTTAAAACAGGTTTCTGTTTAAGATATTTTAGACATTTTTAGACATTTACATCTCTCTCTCTCTCTCTCTCTCTCTCTCTCTCTCTCTCTCTCTCTCTCTCTCTCTGTGTGTGTGTGGATGACATTGGAGGGGGGAGGTCTGAAAAATATTTTAATTCCTGAAGCTAAATATCAGTAATTTTTATTTATATAGCACCTTTTTGAACCTCAATGATGCTTCACAGTACAAATAATTCACAATCACATTTAACGTAACATTATGTGATGTATAACATCTTAACTTGACAAAACACAAGGCTACAAACAGGACTGATCATAGTTATTAAATCAGATTATACTGTGACAGAATTTACTAACTAAAAATTACATGCATATTTTAAATTAATTACATTTTTAAAATTTTTCCCCTTTTCCTTTGAGGGTCTCAATATATATGAAACAGCACAGGCCTCATCTAAACCCCTGGTAGCTATGATTCAAAGTAATAAAACACAACTATTCATTTCATATTTATTTGATCATGTAAATAACTTCATTGTAAAGGCATTGTACAACAATGTATGAAGTTGAGCAATTATATTAATTAGCCAATGTGCAAAGATATAACACAGCTGTAATGTACATATTTCTAATATGTTAAAACAAAGGTGTAATTTTTCCAAAATTGCATTCATGAAAAACAAGTGTTCTGATTAATTCCATTATAAAACCAAACTATATAGATACCTTTAAAAATGGGAACTGCAACAAGATCAAATTGTCAAAACACTGCCACCATATAAAGATAATGTGGAGAAAAACATTCCAAGCAGAGGTGTAATGGTGCAAAAATACATAGGGTTAGGGAATATACCGAACATTTAAACAAGGGATTTACTGTTTACCCACCTAAAACTAAAACTGTTTTGTAAAAAATGAAAATAGACAGAAAAAAAAAACAAAAAACTTAGAAACAATTTATCAGTCTTGTATTGGAAACCTTTCAGTCACTTATTCATGAAGTAACTGTGCACAGGTGAAACCACGTGTTCATGGAGGAATAAAAGGAACAGTGTACCTGCCTACCAAAACACGCACTATACCACTGAATTGAAAGATACACTCCAAATATTACACCTAGAACCGTTGGTTTTTCGACTTTAAAAAATGCATCTCATTTTGAATATCGCAATAACTTCACAAAAATATTTAAATGAAATTAAAGCATGTCAAAGAAGCTTGTACAATACAGTACTTCACTCGGAAAGCGAATTCTGATTTCTATGTGTTGTTGCCTTTGTTAGGCACTAGAGGGAGACACAGTCATTTAAAAGGTACGTTACGTTTCAACATTCATTAACTAATAACCGTAATTACATACAGAATACTTATTAATACAAATAGCTACAATAAATAAACCTCGAGGGATTGATTATATTTTCCCCTTTCTATATTCAGCTGGGTCTACATTCTGACATCTTCTTGAAGGCCTTTCTAAAACTGTCGTCTAAAAAGGCGTACAAGAATGGGTTCAAACAGGAGTTGGCGTAGCTCAGGCTAGTGATGAAATACGAGATTCCGATGACTAGTGGGGTTGCCGTCAGGTCCGTGGTGAGCGCCACGATGGTGCTCAGGTGGAAGGGCGTCCAGCAAAACAGGCACACTGCGAGGACGATAAACACCATAACGGTAACTTTCTTCTTGGCTTTATCCAGAGCTTTTGCGTTGGAGTTGAGTCGCATGTTTCGCAACTTGTAGAGCATCATCGTGTACAAAATACAGATGGTGGAGACGGGGATGGCAAAGCCGAGGATTAGGGTGTAGATGCGGCTTGCCTTTAACCAAAAAGTTTCTGGGCTGGGGAAGGAAAGGACGCAACTTTTCCTATCCATGCTATCGGGGCCAACATATATGCTCGCAAAAATAGTGAACGGCATGACGATGAGAATAACCAGCGTCCAGACACAAATGCTGACAGTTTTGGCTGCCCTGTATGTGCGATGGGGCATTCTTTTGGACCGAACTGTGGCCAGCACTACCAGGTACCGATCAATACTCATTACCGTGAGAAAGTAGATGCTGGAGAAGATGTTGTAGTGGTCGATGGAGAGGATGATTTTGCACAGCACTTCGCCAAACGGCCAGTAATGCAGCAGGTGCTCGGCGATGTTGATGGGCAGAACCAGCGTAAAGAGGTCGTCTGCAATTGCTAAGTTCAGGATAAACATGTTGGTGACGGTCTTCATTTTGGGTGCTTTCAAGATTACATAAATAACTGCCGTATTTCCAGTCAGTCCCACTGCGCATATCACCGAGTAGATGACCGGTAAAAGAACGTAAAAATCAGGGTTAAAAGGGGGTTCCGTTTGGCCGGTGCAATTCGAATCGGTTCGATTGTTTGAGGTCGAGGAATAGTAGTCCATAAAATTGTTGCAGACTGCGATTGTGGCGTCTGACTTTGATACATTTTCCATAACTGTTCGTCGGTATTATTACTGTGGCTGTTAGGACACACCCCGTTCTTTGCTGAAATATAAAAATTAAAAAGTATCTTACTCTGTTATGATTTAATTCACCTTCATCAGCTTCTATACTTTTAAGAAATGTTTTTTAATTTTATTTTTAGATTAATTGATATATTTTAAACCATAGCCATGATAACTGACAAAAATACAAAATAAATAATTCTCAAATAAATAGGAGAATGATAAATACACGCTTATTTAACTTTTTTGTAGTAGTCTTTTACCAAGTAACTGGATGTTGCATCAACTGAAGATTTGATTAAATATTTTAACATTTATTGCGAATTTTATGTTGACATAAGACAAAATTTTATGATTTCTGTAAAACTTTAAGAACATTACTAAATATTAAGTTATAAATGTATGAAGAGAGACTAACAAATATAAATACGAAATATCTCAAAAAGACGCTAATCGTTAAAATTAGAATACTGGTGTGCAGCATGTAAATGTACACGCGACTGTAAGCGAGTATGTATTCAGAGGAGCAGTATAAAAGCTTCCTACACACAAATAAAGCACAATATAGTCCTCTTACCGGAGCGAGAATGTCCGCAGTTCTCTTCAGCCTGGTGCCTGGCGTTTAACACGTCGGCCAAGTGTGGTGTTCGGAACAGGATAAGTAAAGATCTGACGTCATCGACCACTTTATTTTGTGCAAGATTAATGCTGTATAAAATTTGCATGCTGTGGGGTAGATGGCAGAATTCTAAAGATGAACAGTTTTCATTGCAGATGAATTTATCTGTATCGCTTTTCAAGAGAATGAAAGTTGACTTGCGTGAAGCCGCTGTCTCTAGTCTTCCTCGACTTGTTATATACAGAAGTGACTGAGTTGTTTTCGTAGAGGTCAAACGAATTTAATGTGTTGAAGCCAAACTCATGATACATAGAATACTGAAAACCAATACCGTTTCTGAAAGGAAAGGAAAGGAAAATCGCACGTGTTGCCGATTAGATACGACATTAAATCACTTGGATCAAACGACTTTGACCGTATAATAATCATATAACTTTTGTAACAGTTCACGGCAGAAGTGGCGAACTCAGATATAAGAACATAATTTAAAATTACATCTTCTTAAGGACGGGAATTTAAATTATTTAAAATCATTGCTGAATGTTTTTGTGATAGATCCTACATATCAGAAAGTGATAAAAATATAAACACAATAATGAACATAATATCAGGGATGAGTCAAGACCAAAAAGGTTCATGGTTATAATTCAGTGGAGAATGAGGAATTAGCCCAGATCTCCACTCACAAGCTGATAACCACCTGGTGAGCTTTAAAACACAAGCTCTCTGACATTAATTACTCTGCATTCAGACAAAACTATACAGTGCATGGTCATCAATATCTGAGGGAGGAACCACACCAGTGGAAGCTGTCTTTTGTGTTTCCAAAACATCCTGCCAAGGATCTCCATTCTGTCTGTTCATCTACACCATGACCCATTCCTTGACAGAATCTGCAACTGCATGTCTGTCACCAGAGGATTAGATTCAATTCAATTTATTTTTAAATAGCAACTCTCATCAAAATGTTGCCCCTAAGTTCTTTACAGGAATCTGTATATAAAACAGGATGGTAATGGTAATGGTCTTTGAAACCAGATGACAACAGAGAGGAACCAAAAATGCCACAATGTGAAGAAAAAAAAAAACTTATGAGGTCCAAACCCCGGCGGGCATGTGAACACTATACAGGACTGAATGAAACCAAAGACAGCGTAACGTGCCAAATGTAGGGGGATCTCGATAAGCTGGTAAGACGCCTCAGTCAGTGGATTGTCATGGTAATATGTGTACTTGAATTTGAGACGATGCCATCCACTTGTTTGCAAAAATTTTTTTTACGTACTTTTTGAAGCAGGTAATAAAAGGCAGACCCCTCAACACTTGATGTCCTTAATATGCTTGTAAAAATTAATATCTTTCATTAAGCAGTGTGTTACATTCCTGGCATTTGTCTTTGCAGAGATGTATTTTCAGTATGTTGATCTGAAATTTCATTTGTCTACATTTCAGGTACAACACTTTTGTTTTATCAGGCACAATTTTTTATGAATCAGTGTATTGTGTAAATATATTAATGTTGAATAAATCTTACTTATGTGATGCAAAGTGAGTCACCAAGGAATTTGTTCACAGTGGGTTTTATCCATCCATCACCTTAACCGCTTATTCCTGGTGAGGGTCATAGGTAAGCCTGGAGCCCATCCCAGAGCACAGGGCAGGGGACACCCAAGGCAGGGCACCAACCCACCACAGGGCAATTAGGACACACCAATCAACCTAACCTGCATGTCCTCAGACTGTGGGAGGAAACCAGAGCACCAGGAGAAAACCCACCAAGCGCAGGGAGAACATGCAAACTCCACGCACACAGACCCAAGGCAGGAATTGAACCCCAGGCCTAGAGGTGTACGGCGACAGTGCTAACCACCATGCCACCGTGCCATGTGGATTTTATCTTAAGTAGAAATACAAATAGTTATGTTCTGTTTGTGCACACAACTTGTCCCTGGAGGATAATGCAAATTTCATTGGTAGATGTAGTGCAACTCTGCAGGACAGTAAATTTTTATTGGTGCTTGACACTCCAAATGTCAAACAAGGTAAGGAAATGTGTTAATGCCGTCATTACCAGCTCAACACATCCTGTTCATATTAAATGTTATAGGTGTGTAAAAGTGCAGTGGCCATCCATTAGCCGCTAATACATGTTTATGACCTGCTAAAACTAACTGGAGTAGTAGTGGTGGTTAAACACCTATTACTTTTCCCAATCCCAAACCACAGACACTGCTTTAAAGAGACTTTACTGCTCTCAGTTAAGCAACCTTTTGCTTAATAAAGCAATTATGGCCTCGATCTGTTTTTCTGAAATTGCTAAAGAAGTCATATACCTCGTCCCCAAAGTACAGCTGCTAAATTTCACCTCTAGAGGGCAGTGAATAGTTCTAAACTCAATCAAAAAGGAGTAAATGGAGCTGAGCATTAGGAATAAATCGTGCTTAGTGTGAAATACCCATTGTTATAATGTTATCAACACTACACACAAGGCATACAACATGAAAGTCCACATAAACAAATCACTGTGTCAGTCCAATAACCTGCTAAACCTCAGAAGCCCTAAAGTGCTTTTGGTGGAATCATAAGCAGCAGCAAATAAAATGGAAGATCAGAAGTTCCTATAGATACAAAATATTCACTGTAGTGCTCTAAAGCTACACTTTATTAGGTACACCCGTTCAATTGCTTGGTAACACAAATTGCTAATCAGCCAATCACATGGCAGCAACTTGATGCATTTAGGCATCTAGATGTGGTGAAGACGACTCGCTGAAGTTCAAACCGAGCATCAGAGTGGGGAAGAAAGGGGATTTAAGTGACTTTAAACGTGGAATGTTGTTGGTGCCAGACAGGCTGGTCTGAGTATTTTAAAAACTGCTGATCTACTGTGATTTTCACGCACAACCATCTCTAGGGTTTACAGAGAATGGTCCGAAAAAGAGAAAATATGCAGTGAGTGGCAGTTGTGTGGACGAAAATGTCTTGTTGATGTCAGAGGTCAGAGGAGACTGGGCAGACTGGTTAGAGATGATAGAAAGGCAACAGTAACTTAAATAGCCACTTGTTACAACCAAGGTATGCAGAATACTCTGAACGCACAACATGTCGAACCCTGAAGCAGATGGGCTACTGAAGGCAAAAGGGGGTCCAACCCCGTATTATCAAGGTGTACCTAATAAAGTGGCCAGTGAATGTATATTGTAATACAATAATATATGTACCTGGACATTTTAAAATATGTAAGGAAAATGTTTTTAAACACTGTCTCCTCGCACCTCCAGGCCTGGGGTTCAATTCCCACCCTGGGTCTGTGTGTGTGGAGTTCGCATGTTCTCCTTGTGCTTGGTGGGTTTTCTCCAGGTTCTCCAGTTTCCTCCCACAGTCCAAAGACATGCAGGTTGGTGTGTGCTTGCACGTGCCCTGTGGTGGGTTGGCGCCCTGCCCTGGGTGTCCCCTGCCCTGCACCCTATATGCTCTGGGATCAGCTCCAGGCTTCCCCGTGACCCTCACCAGGACTAAGCGGTTAAGACAATGACTGACATATCAGTGTCCCATATCTTTTTACCAATTTTAAATTGTAATCCTGTCATTTTAATATGTATTAAAAAGGAAAACCAGCTGATGTTTCAGCATTACAATGTAAATGTGTGTACTAATGGCACATGTGGATCTCAAATCCATAAATATCTGGTGTAATGCAAACTGTTATGATTGTAGAGTAGTTACAAGGTCAAGGTCAAGGTGGGTTTTATTGTCATTTCAGCTATATATAGTTGGTACCGTACACAGCAAAACAAAACAACGTTCCCCCAGGACACCACGTGGTACATAAAACAACATAAAAGAATGACAAAAAATTAGTACTAGAATATACAGTGTGCAAACACAGCACGAAGTACCATACATAATGTTAACAACAAGAAGTTAACATAACACAGCGCTGACATAGTTCTATGTAAAGTATACGGTTTGATGAGCTGTGTACGATGATCATAAAGTGCAGCAGTGCAGTGTTGGTGTGTGACAGAGATCAGTCTATCAGTCTACCCCCTGAGAGTTGAAGACTCTTATGGCTTGGGGAAAGAAGCTGTTACACAGTCTGGCCATGAGAATTTGAATGCTCTGTCACCTTTTCCCAAACAGTGGCAGAGTGAACAATGTGTGATGGGTGTGTAGAGTCATCCATAATGCTGGTGGCCTTGCAGGTGCAGCATATGGTATAAATGTCCTTGATGGTATGAAGAGAGACCCCCATTGTCTCAGCTGTACTCACTACCCGCTGCAGGTCCTTGCGGTCTGATATGGTGCAATTTCCAAACCAGGCAGTGATGCAGCTGCACAGGATGCTCTCAGTAGTCCCTCTGTAAAATGTGGTGAGGATGGGTAGAGGGAGATGAGCTTTACTCAGCTTCTTCAGGAAGTAGAGCTGCTTCTGAGCCTTCTTTATGATGGAACTGGTGAGGTTCTCTGCCAAGTGGACACCAAGGAGTTTGGTGTCCTTTATGATCTGCACAGAGGAGCTGTTGATGATCAGCAGAGAATTGTCACTCTGTGCTCTCCTAAAGCCCACAACCACCTCTTTAATTTTATCCACGTTCAGAGACGGGTTGTTGGCTCTGTAACAGTCTGTTAGTTGTTGCACCTCCTCTCTGTAGACTGACTCATTGTTGTTGCTGAAGAAACCCACCACGGTCACGTCATCAGTGAACTTGATGATGTGGTTTGAGCTGTGCATAGCAACACAGTTGTGAGTCAGTAATGTGAACAACAATGGATTGAGCACACAGCCCTGTAGGGCTCCAGTGCTCAAGTTGGTGATGCAGGAGATGTTACTACAGATCCAGACTGACTGAGAACTCTTGCTTAAGAAGTCCAGGATTCAGTTGCAGAGGGAGGTGTATAGGCCCAGCAAGCTCATCTTTCCAATCAGATGCTGGGGAATGATGGTGTTGAATACCGAACTAAAGTGTATGAACAGCATTTGAACATGGGTGTCCTTGTTGTTCAAGTGTGTAAAAGCCAGGTGGAGTATAGTGGCAATGGCATCGTCCATTTAGCGGTCTGGACAATGTGCAAACTGTAGGAGATCCAGGGTGGGAAGCACAGGTTTTTAATGTGTCTCATGACAAGCCTCTCAAAACACTTCAAGATACCCAATGTGAGTGCGACGGGTCTGTAGTCATTGTTGGTGCTGTTCAGGGAGTTGTTGAAGATCAGCTAGTTGTTCTGCACAGTCTGTGAGTACTCTGCCAAGGATGTTGTCTGGTCCAGTAGCTTTCTGTGGGTTGACTCTGCATAGAGTCCTACTTACGTCAGCTGTGGTAAAATGTAACACATGGTCATTACGAGGAGAGGTGGTCTGTATGCTGCAATTAGCATGAGATCTGAGTATCCAAGGTGGGGGCGGGTCTCTGCCTGATATACGCTGGGGGTGTTTGTGTAAACAAGATCCAACATGTTTTCACCTCTCATTGCAAATCCATATGTTGATGGAATTTAGGGAGCACTGCCTTGAGATTCACATGTTTGAAATCTTTGGCGATAATGAAAAGTCCATCTAGGTGTGAGTTCTGTGCTTAGCTGAGGGTTCTGTACAGTTCATTTAGCTAGGGAGGATATACACTGCAACTATGAGCGCAGTGGTGAATTCCCACAGCAAATAAAATGGCCTGCATCTAACAATTTTGAATTTCACCAGAAAAGAACAATGACTGGAGACTTCTTGCACCAGTTAATTACAAATATAAATGGAGTTTTGACAAGTTGTCTATCCCAGTTGGAGCCCACTGAGAAAAGCACATATCTTAAATTTCTTAAGCAAAATGTAGTTCCATAAATAAGATAAACTGGATAAAGTTTTTTAAACTAAAACATCTGTTGAACAATTACCAATACAAAAATGCATCACTTACAGTCATTGTGTTTTCACTATTTTTGTTGCTCTTAAAAAGTGTTTGTTACAGGCAGCAAAAGAGCAACGACCCATAATTCAACAGGGCTCTGCGGGGTGTGCGTGTGGGAAGCAGCAATGATCTATGTCTCTGATTTAAACCAGCTAAGTGTTGTGACAGTTCAAGTTAATGCTGTGTGGATCTATTTGCTCAGAGTGCCAACTTGCCATGCTCACCAGGCTTTTAGTGCTCTCATAGAGCACCACAGATGCAATTTAAGTGACCTTATACCCTTAGTTGTGCTGCTACTTTGTCAGTAAACGTGAGGACAATGATAGAGTGAGGAGTAGGGAGCAGGTGCGAATCCCGCAGTAGTCAGGACAAGAGTGTGATTAGTTCCCTATGTGAGGGGTGTCGGTCTTTAGCTCAGCAGGCTAAAGTTCTTGTCTGGTAACTCTGTGTGTGCTGCGAGGTCATGTGTTTGAATCTGGTCCAAGTCATCCCTGTTACATGTGTAGCCTTGTTCATTAACACTGAGGAATAGACACTTCAAGCTTTTACATTTCATTTTACATTTCTCTAGCCATGCATCCCTTTGCTCATTTCTTTGTGAACCCACCATATGCTCAGATGAAAGGGCCCTTTAGAAAGAACACTTTCATGCTAATTGAAATGATATTGCAAAGAGATAAAGGATGTCTGTCTTTTTTGTACTGCAGTCATTTTAGGTGATGTGCTTTGATGTAAAGAGAACAGAATATGTGACAAGGAACTTGAATGATATGCAGAATTCACTCAAGATTTCCACTCAATTTTTGGTGTGGGTTCACTGATCAGTTTACTATTCTCTCTTGGGTGCGGGACTGAATACATTGCCTTTAATTACCATTGTTATTATTTTAATATATATATTTTTGGTTGCATATGGGCCCTTGGTGTGTCCACTCAACTCTCACTGATAATAGGTCTTGTACCGAACACAAAACAAAAGCCAATTTTGCAGAGCAGCGGATTTATTCTGCCAGTGGTGACAAACTGACAATCCAAAACCAAAGTCGAAGGGACGGTGTCAATATAACAAGCAAGTGGTCGAAAAGCCAAATATAGCAGTCCAAGGCAGAGATATTATGGGGAGCAAAATCTTGGTGATGGGAAGGTAACAAGATTGCTTGGCATCTGGGAGAGCAGGTCAGGTCCTGGAACAGTGCACAAAGGGTGAGTAGATAAATGCTCATTGAAACGGAGACAATACGTTGCAGTGAATCACTGCACTGCAGGGACTGAAACAGGTCAACTGATTCTCTTAATAATTAGCAAGTGTGTCTGATCCTTGTCAATTAGTGTATCTGGAAGGTTCCTTCAGTGGTGTGCCTGACAGGTTGTGATGGGTACCAGATCAAGATCTCAAGCAGATTGACCAGATTGCCAGATTGTGTGGGTAACTGTGTATAGATGAGAAAACTGATGTTACATTTTGGAGAAACATAGGAGGCTAGTCTAATGTGCAAAGGGAATTTATTAAGGCAACCGGTGTATAGCCACAGAAAAATGTGAAAAAATGCAAAAAGACCATAAAATAACACAGACACACCAACATCATTACAGGGCCAAAGGCTACAACAACTTGCAGAGCACAAACCGAAGGACAGGACTTAAATAAGTAACACTAGGAAATCAGGACAAGCTGTGGGCACTGATTAAATTAACAAACATGAGGAGATATAAATGCAGGAAAGCAGAGAAAGAGTGGAAATAGTGCCTAGTGGCCATTGAGGTAATGGACATGGACATGGACATGGACATGGACATGGACATGGACATGGACATGGACATGGACATGGACATGGACATGGCCAGGTAGTTCAGTGTACAAGTGCTTCTGTGCAGGTGTAGATGACTATGTAGCTGGGTGTGTAAATAGGGAAAATTAAATAAGAGGCCATTACCTTATAAACAATAGCTTTACTTTGAATCATGTGATTTCAGGATCCCTCCAGCTCTCCAACGGTGGAAAGTGAGGGCAGGAAGCACTACTGCATAACACAGAAATTGTATGCACACCTAGTTCCTCTTTGGAGGAAATATGATGTGATGAATAATTCCAAATACCAGCAGAAGAGAGTAATTAAACACAAGATTGTCTTGTGGACTGAGTAGTTCATAACTGCATATCTAGTTGCTTGCTAGCCTGATGTGGTTGGACCTGCAGACTTTGGATCAGTCTATTCTGGTCCAATTTGTTTACTCTGATGAAAGTGTCACAACTCATGACACTCATGCTATTCATTTGGTGACATGTGCAGAGAGACATTTTTATTGTCATTAATGTCATTTTACTTTGTTCAGAAAACGACATAGCCTGTTAGTTCAAACTCTTTAGTTTTAATTTAAATGTACTTTTGACATTTCTGTGTTTCCTTGTTTTAAATTTAGCTTAAGTTGGTAAATCCCAATTCATATTAATATAACATTTCTGTGTGCATATTAACAAATTATCTTCCATCAATTCACTATAAACTAATTAGCCCAAGTATTAACTTCTCTGTGCAACTCATCAGAAACAGCCACACTGAGACATGCATTATAAAATTTGTCTCAAGATCCCCCTGCAAACACCACTACCAAACCTTTAGTTTGAAGCCCCAGCTTCACTGACTTCAGTGCTATTGCCTTGGGTGCTGCTTCCAGACCATACCAGTCACAGAACTTCCATAATTGTGGGCCAACTGGTTCTGAGTCTCGTGGGATGTAGTGCAGAGCGTCATGATCACAGGCCTCTCTTTGAAAAATACCAACTACGGGCTTTCTCGTCCATAAATGATTGCGGCCAGATTGGTCTGGTCTCCTCGCATGAGCCGCTGCTTGTTATAGCTGCCGTATCCACGGTAATGACTTTTGCACAGCTTGTGTTTGACGCAGGAGAAGCCGGACTCGGTTCACCGAATGCTCCTCCCTCTTGTTAGACCATGTTTGTGCCCCACTGGAACTGGTTTGAGGCAGAAAGTTCTTCTAATGATACTGAACAAACTTCCGTCTGTGTGAAATATTTTAGAGGTGTGGAGCATTGTTAGAAGTATGCAGCCTTTAAAACCCTCTGGAGTCTAGGGCATCATAGCTTTGCTGTTTAGTTTGGTAAAAGAGTTACTGTAGTATATAAAATAAAAGCACTAAAATCAGTTGATGTGTGATTTTCAGGCCCTGGAAAAAAGACTTTATTTTATAAATTATACTGTTACATTTTAAATGGAATATTTGTGTACACAAAGAGTTTAAAAGAGCATAATTAAAATACAGTGTCAGTCCTGTATTTTATTATCCACTCCACATGGTCAGATTTATGCATCTTTATGCTCAAGACATTTACAATAAATAAATAAGTGAAAGTTTTTTAGTCAAGTCATTGTACTGATTGTGTTTTTTTTTAATTGAACTTGCAGCATGAGTGTGTAAATGTGATTATTCTCTGAAATTTAGGTAATGATTGCCTGGTACAAAAGGGCACCCTCTGATGTGCAGTTCCTCCACATGGCCTGAAGCGGCTTCTTGGCAGCCAGACTAACCAGTGAAAGTCACTTTCCATTATGCTGTATCATCCATGTTAGAAAGAAAAGCAACATCAATATAACAAACACCAGCTAGCATATAAAAGACTTTACTGATGCAGCAAGGCCCTGCTCTGGTCTCTTTAAGGAGAGAAAACTGCATAAGTAAACAGTGTTACGTTGTAGATGCTATCAGAAGCACAACAGGAAAATCAGTTCCATCAGATGATGCAGCACATATCAAACATGTCATTTCTCCTGTTTTCTGACAACTTAATTGTAATTACTGTTGACCTGCTAAATGCTATAATTGCATATTTTAATAACAATGACAGAATATATTTGTATTTCTTAACTCCCTTATGTTGGTGTTTTTTTTTTTTAATCTGTAAATGTCAGTTCAGTTTAATTTAAATGTTTAAATGTAAAAAGACTAGCATTAGTAAGAGATGAGGCTAGCAGAAGTGTCAAGAAAACATTATGTTTTATGTCACATACTGCCTTATTGGATTCTATGATTTTTTTTATTCTGTCATTCATTTTCAGATGATGACCCTTCTAATCCAATGCACTTTCACAGGGGTCTGGAGTCTGTTCCAGGCAACACTGGAGACCATGCCATGCCATGCAAATATTAAAACAGAGCCCATCCCATGCATATATTAAAAACCCACACTGTATGTTTGTTTTCCTACGCAGTCAATGTCATTAGAATGGACTCCATTTAGCATGTTTTTGGAGCTAAACACCTTCCAAGTCCTGTGACACCATTTATAGTTTACTATGAGCTTAATAGTCATTCATGTGACAGGATTGTATAAGACCACTTATTAAGGCCTCTGTTTGAACAACAGGCTGAATACACAGGGGTGTCCAAACAAACTTTGTATGCTTGGTTGTGTTAAGTCCAGATGTGAAAAATGTATGCAAATTAGTCATTTAACAGAGTTCACCGACTGGTATTCAGCTCTGCCACATTCACTTCACTCACTTGACAGCTGAATATGTATATATGAATGCCAGTGATTTATTGTGCATAAAATGTTCGTAACTGCAATGTAGGAATGCTTTCAAAATTACTGGATGATGGTACTTCAGATGATAATGGCAACTAAAGGGCAGCATAAATATAAGAGTGAATTTTCTAGCCCCTGCAAAGAGCAGAAATTGCTTGCTTATAGAAGTCCTATCTTAGACATAAATATAGGACTCTGTACTTGAACATGGTTCTTCTAATGGGTTGGACCTTGTGAGCCAAAACCTTCATTTGCAGGGTTCTCTGCTGTGTCACAGTGACATCACACGTGCCCTGTTGTCAGAGCAACCATGCACTGTGTAGGCTAATGAACTGGAAGCAAGGACAGTTTAACACATGAGCAGGCAAAGTGTCCAGTGCCAACATCCTTTATTTTTACATTATTTCTGTGACAGCACAGCTGTGAAAAAAAAAAAAACTGGATAAAACATAGCTGGGAAAAGGGTAGGATGTTACAGTGAAAGACTTCAACAAAACTGTAATATTACAGTTTATAATTTTTCATCTGTGTGCCTCATTCTTGATAAGGTAAAGATGGCAAACATAAGTGAGATGAAATAACTGAAATACCAGCTAGGATGACTAACAATCTAATTAATTGCTTCAATAAACAAATTAATTGCTAAGGCTGACCAAAACCCAATTAAGGAGCAGAACTGTACAAGACTGATAAGTGTTGTATGAAACATTTTATATCCCCATATAGTTGCTCAGCCTTGCTGTTTTGATGCTATGGAAGTGACGTGAGAAGGTATCTTTGGCCAAGGCATTGCCTGTGAAATGGAGAGCCTAGATGGGGAATTTCATGCTACACTTGCTGTTTGGTGCCAGTATTCTGCAACAGCTATACAGCTGTATGAGGGCTTTGAGCTTTTTCAAACACTAGACTGTCCCCCTCCAAGCTTCCTTACCTAAACCGCCTTCCCAATTTCATACACGGACACTTTATCATGCACTGTCACTTTCTCTGGGTTAAAGCAATATTATTACCATTTTAATTCTTTTGCTGTCTTTTTTGTATCTCTATGTTTGCAGTGTCCCCTGTTTCTGCTCTCACTGTTTATCTGGTATTTATTGTTCTACTATAAAGGATCCAGCAGGAACATTATTTTGCCTCTCTGTGTGCTTGAAATGCCAACAAAGCTCTGCATGCCTTGATATGTGGCTTCTTCTCCAGATACACTTGCTGTATGCTGTGCTGCAAGTGAATTCTGGGTATACATGCATGTTAACAAAGGTAAACCTTCACTCATCAGTCTTCTGTTGAACCAGCGCCTGCAAATAGACGTCTACTCAGACCCAGTTTTTTAAGCCCACACCTGTTTACACCAGCATTAAATTTGTCAATTTCATCCTGAAATCCACCCACACTGTAAAGCACACCCCACTTCAACCAAAAATGGGAGCCACAGTGCAAGCTACTGTTTTGTGTCCCGTGGGACCCACAGGAACCCTGTGGTTTGCAGATATCTACTTGTAAATGTTTGCAACAGTTATTTCTGGAATGGAGAAGGTATTGGAGGGTATTTGCAGTTTAGCCATATGAAGGACAAGCAGCAGATGGATGTGTGCTCACGGTAATGGATGTATAACCAACATTATACCTGTCAGTTACGGATGGAGCTGGCATTGGGTTCAGTTATAGAGACAGGGTGTGTATGACCTGCTCATTGGAAGCCTGGATCTGCATGCTGAAGGTGATGTCTTGTGACTAGTATGCTGCTACTGTTTATGTCAGTCCTGAAGTGGAGTCCACATATTCCCACAGAACTTTCAGCTGCATCGGACTCAGCATACACAAGCTTGAAAACACATTAACCGTTAAGAAAAGATTTTACAAGGGAAAATGTAAGGAAGGAGACAGAAAATGATTTCTGACTCTTGTCTTCACTTTTTCAGACAGCCTTTCTCCTTTCGTGCCTTTTCAACCTGAATTAGGTAATTTTTCAAAGTCTTCAGCTTGCTTCTCTGACAGCTCACCTCAGCAGGTTTTTTTGAATTTTTCCAGTGAGACTCAAACAAACGGACTACACACACAAATGTGGAAAAGAGGCAGTGAAGTGTACACAACTGCACGCGTGCACAAAAACAGCTTGTTCCATTCTGAGGCAAACGTGACTGACAGAGCCAAAGAGTTTCAGCATTCCTCCCGGTAACCAAGACAACAAAGTTTAACAAAACAATCACTGTGACACTCAAATGATCGTGATTCATGTGCAGAAGCTTGACAAAAATAAAATAAAAAGTGAAAAGGGCATTCTTAGAGTTTCACTGAGTATTTCTGAGCGTTACTGATCCCTGTGTCTCTTTCACTTGATTCATTGTCATTTAACCATTTGTGTTTTTAACCTGGGTGGTGTGGTGGTTAGCACTGTTGCCATGGCCTTCCAGGCCTGTGGTTCAATTCCTGCCTTGGGTCTGTGTGGGTGGAGTTTGCATGTTCTCCCTGTGCTTGGTGGGTTTTCTTTGGGTGCTCCAGTTTCCTCCCACAGTCTAAAGACATGCAGGTTAGGTTGATTGAGGTGTGTGTGTGCCCTGTGGTGGGTTGGTGCCCTGCCTTGGGTGTCCCCTGGGATGGGCTCCAGGCTTCCTTGCAACCCTGTCCAGGAATAAGCGGTTAAGATAATGGATGGATGTTTTTAACCTGCATATTTAGGAAAGAGGATTGTGGAGTTGGGCTGCAGTCAAGTAACGTAACTGATGTAGCTCATCTAATTCATTCTTGACGTGGCTCTGTTTCTATTAATGTTTTTTAGTATACACCTGTGACAGAGAATGGTCTAGGGACAGAACTCTGCACTGGATTTTCATTCCCTAAAATTGCAACATCTTCTATGTTTATGTTTAATCTAATAACACATACATATCTTGCTTTCTAAATTACCAGATGCATGTGGGTTTGTTTACAGATAGTTAAAAATGTTATAATCATTTTAAATGCTTACATCTTCCAAATTCACAGTACAAGGGAAGAGGTCTTTCAGAAAAGATTACTGATATCCAAAGGTATGAAGGGCTTAAAGACAACCACAGGCGAAATGGATTTCTACTAAACAGCTTACTGCTGTATGTAACAAGTAAGGGTCTCTAATGCTGGCATTTCCTTAGAATTTAAGTGGTGGTCTGCCTGTGAAAGTGTACACTGCAGTTCAGGGCACTACATCACAGCTGTACAATTTAGCAGCCTGGACAGTGACCGGTCTCACTATGCACCTTACAGCCCGGAGAGCACCGATCACGACCCGTGTCTCGCTCTACACTTTTCTCATTAACACTGGACGAAAGCAGAGGTGCCTATTAGGCAGTCACTTTCAGGGCGATTCTGAAATGTTCAAACCTCCTAAAGTGACCTCTCTCCTTGCTCACCAGCTGCACTGTGGCACTTTACAGAACCCACAGGTTGCCTGCTTTTAAACAGCCCCTTCACAGGATTATCACCATCTGACCCTGTACTTGTTTTTGTCCAGCGTTGCATAACTCACCCTCTGTTCTGTCCATTTCCACCATCACATTTTTTGCTAGCGTTCCCAAGATTTTCTTCTGTTCCTGCTGCCCTCTGTTAGCAGCAGGACCGCATGGCAACCAGTTAAATTCAGTCAGTCTCAGAGTTCAATTTCACTTTAGAGACAAAAAAAATGAGGAGACTGTGTGAATACTATTTAATAATAACAGCTATTATTGGTGCAGCCAAAAGCCGGCTAAGGGTCATGTTCTGTTTTGCCAAATACTTTAAAATACGACATCACAAATCAAAGGCGAAGGATTTTACTTAGAGACAGCCATCTGCAGTTACAGGCACACCGTAAAAATAATAAAGGAAGTTACTAAGATGCATAAATAACATCAGAAACACATTTACATAATGACAGTGATGATATTCCAAAGACATTTACACACATGCGATAATTACATCAAAAAACCACTTACCCAAATATAATAACAATATCAAAACGGCATTTTCGCATATCCCCACAAAGCATTGTTAGACGTGGCCTCCATGGTGTATGTGTTAAACGTCGTGGGGATCACCAAAAGGGCAGCATGGAAGACAGGAGACAAATTATGTCTGAGACCTCCACCTCTGTTGATGGAAGGATTTTCCACTTTATCATAGATGACTTCTTTCGCCCACCTCTCAAGCTATCAATTTTCCCTGTCCAAAATGTATACATTATTATCCTCAGATGTTTGACTTTTGTTATTCAGATGCAGGTACACTTCTGATTCTGGTCCTCAGAAGCATTTGAAAGACAAAGGTCATACATTTGAGGATAATTTCACATCCTGGCACCTTTTTTATAAACACAGAAGCTCAACTGGCAGTCATCAACAGCTGCAGTATGAAAGAAAACCACCTGGTAACTGAATTTGTTGGGAAAAACTGTAGTACAGCATTTGAGCAAAAACTCAAAGACAAAATGCAAAAGCTAAAACTGCCAAATCAGTTCTGTTTTACAGAACCTGCTATGAATCTTGAAAAGTACTGCTAATTTTTAGATAAGCGTATTAGCCAATTGTGGAAGCTACACAATATAGAGCAGCGGTAACCATAACTACGATGTCATCTCCTGTGCTGGACCTACCAGGGCTGCCATAATGATTCTCACTTTTCCCACAAATACTTATTTATAATGACTCATGAGGTGAGACTGTTAGCTTAGCGGCTGTGGGGAAGGTTGACTTGTGCAGAGAAAACCTCAGAGCAACGTAACCCACATACGCTGAGCTGACAAAGCGACCGGTGAAACAAAACAGTATGCAAACCACAGCACAAATGTCATAAAAGTGCTTTCAAACTAATAATCCAAATTTCTGAGATTATTTATTTCATAGTTTAATTAGATGTTAAATGAGTTGCTTGTCAGACTGTGGGACAAGTGTCTTCCACATAGCTTGACAGAAGCACCAGACCTGAAACAAAAGGACTTTTGCAAAGTAAACCCAGTCAGTGTGTATTTGTAACTAGGGAAAACATCTACGCTCCAATGAAGCACAATGAAATCAAAGCACTTCTCTGACAAACCCCATCTTTTAGCAAGTGTGTATGTACAAATGTGCAAATGCACGAGTATGCTGACACATGCCCCACACCCACACCTTCGGGGGAAGAATGGTTTTGCCGCAGTCTCACTGTGTTCCCCCCAAATGCTATCAGTTGACCCTGTGAAAACCCTTAATAAGGTAATTAACAGAAGCAGCAGCTGGGCTGCATTAATGAGGCATCGGTAGATATGAAGATCATGATGAGGTCCCACCTGTGCCCTGTGCCAGTCGTCTCTATGCTCTGTAAGTGACTTATTTACTTTCCCTGAACATTAATTGATTGTGTTTTTTTCTTATCACTGAGCACAATTGACAAAGTGTGAATTTTAAAGTTTGGAATTAATGAAATTAATTTTAAAGCACAGTGTTAAGAGACAGTGCATTTGTTCTGATAAGAGTTTATCATTTATAGCAATTAGTGACTCCTTTAAATCTCATTCACAGTACATTCAGTTCTGGACACAGCCTTAGATATATTAATGTTATTTGAGTAAGAAGTGAGTTGACAAGTGAAATGTGTAGCTATGGGAAAAGTGAAATGTGTAGCTAATGTTAGTACGGCTCTGCATCAGGTATTTTGCGTAATTTAACTTTAATTTTGATTAATGTAATAAATCTTGATTTATGTAATGACAAATAACTTCACTTGTGCACTCTTGCTAAATGTTATTAATGTGATGTATGACCTTTCATCTTTATTCTGAATTGTGGCCAATTTATTCCATCAGTGAAATTTATAAGAACAAAATTTATGTATTTTAAAAATAGGACTAACAGTGGGAGAATACTCTGAATAGTGCAGAATGAGACAGAGTGGTTTTATATCAATGGGATTAACGCAGCACTTTAGAAGCAGCTATTAAGAGGAAATGACAGGTTTTATGGGTAATAATAAAGGATAATAAAGAAGTGGGATTACCATGGTGGATTAATCATGGTAGTCCTGTAACAGATTAAGATTACTGAGATGTGAGGAATTTAAATTTGAATGGCCAGATTACCTGACTAGTGTAGGTCCCTGAATTTTAGCTGGACATAATTTGCTGGTGGGGGGACGGGGCTTCATATGGATGAATTTGAATATATTGAAGCTAAGAGGGTGTGTACAACAGTAGATTTAGATTTGGGGTGTCTAGGCCATTACTCCTGTCACGGTAGCTGAATTCCTGTAGTATGATGTGCTCTTAAGAGTGCTTACCTCTCCGCTTATCTCTCTCTTCATTTCTGTTCCAGGTACGAGGTGGTCTCATGACATGTGACGGTGTTATCAAAACATCTGAAAACTAATAACAAGTAAAACCCATGGGGCAAACACAATGGCAATACTGCAAAATACGTGCAGGTAAACTAACTGTGTTCATGGAAATGCGAAATGGTATACATGATGGTATTACACATAATACTATACACATGACAGTACACATATTGGCACACATAAACTTGTGGGTATCGCTGATCTTTCCTTTTGCAGTGCTGGTCCGGATCACCTAAACCTTGTGAATTTAGGGTTTTTTAATTTTGTTTTTAATAAGGTCTTCAATCAGTTTGATTTTGAAATATGGAAAATATGTATTTTTACCATCTTTTACTGAAGTCAATTGATTTCAATTTCAATTAATTTTGATATAGCGTCATTCACAAGTTGCTTCACAGAAAGAAATTACAGATAATACAGAATTAACAGCAGGTGGATGATTGGGGTTTAAAGATAAACATGAAGCCAGGCAACAACAGAGGAGAGGAACCAGAAACTCCACAGTGTGGAGAAAAAAACCTCTGGGGGCCCAAAGTTGACTGGCTGCCCAGCCCCTCCTGGGCATGCTAACATTACAGAATACACAGGTTATAATTGAGACTATGAATGTAAATAGCATTATGGAGTCATTCTGTGCTCCAGGTGTGGGAGGAGCTCTTTTCAGACTCAAGGCATTCCTTGGGTGAAGGCCCAAGTACTTTGATACTTTGAGACATGTAACTAAGGTCTTAGCTGATGCACTATCATTAGGTTTAACCACAAGGTATAACTGAGTATCATCAGCATAGATATAGTTATCATAGTTATTATAGTTGATGTTATATTTACATGTAATATTACCTAGAGATAACATGTAAAGGTTTGCCTTTATATATCAGCTTGTACTGGGCCTAGCAGATCCCTGTGGTACTCCATATCTAAGTGATAACATGGACAAGAGTGCGCTGTCATTCAACATATTAACAATGATTTAGCATTTTGTGCAACACTAAAGCCACACATCTCCATCTCCACCAGGACTCTTGCACAGCAGTTAGAAAACCTGTTCCCTCCTTCAAACCGTGTCTGCCTTTGTAAGCCTCTCTCTAGGGTTAGAACATTGCTTCTATCTTGCCTCACATTCCTGCTTATTCACTGGTCTCATTCTCCACAATCAAAATGTATTTATGAGTCACATCTTGACAACACAATTTAATAACATCCTTCGGTGTATTATCAGTCTAAAAATGTGTATGCTGAGGATATGATAAGTCTGCTTCCAACAAAGCTCTAATTACCCCTGTACTGAAAATGCAATTAGACTATAATTACATACAGCAATAATTCATTGGGGATATGGACTCCTGTCTACAGCAGAGCTTTAACTAAACGGTCAAAGTTAAAAATCTTTTTTCAGGCAAGCTATTTTGATATCACATAACATCTGTTTGAATACCAGCTTTCTTAATGTTGTTACTCCAGAAACCTCAGCAAAAGGTATGTGTGCAAGAGTGACACAGAAATATTTATGGCATGGCAAAAGAGTTGGAAGGGAATTAGAATGTGTAATATATGTCTGTGAGGAGACAGCAGATATTATAGATTGGGGTGCAGGTAAAAAAAAAACTCCTAAAGAATGTGAGGGCTAAAGGTAAACACTGAAAGTCACACTCCCAGACCACATTATACTTATGTAACTGAATTAACTGTGTGCTGCTTGGACTGTGTTGCAGCTCTTAGACACAGCAGCAGCATCAGTTTCTATCTGTCTCACAGCAATGTCCAATTCCACATCAGACATGTGACATGCACTTATGACAGATAAACAGGCACTGTTTTAGTCAGCTACGCAATTCAAACCAGCAGCAGGCAGTGTGAGAGCTTCACTTCTACTTTACAGTCTATGGCTCTCTGCCTCTCACCCGCTTAATTAAAAAAAGAATCCAAACTATGCAAGTATGTGTTTCCCCAGAGTGCTGTTTCTATAATAACCAGTTTTATTGATTGTTTTTCAGCACCAATCTCAATTACATTTATCCCATGGAGAGCCAATTTCTGTCAGGGTTTGGATGCTGCTGAGTGCCTGGATGCATTAAGGGAGCAGAAATCCATTGTTATAGAGCTTCATGCAAAGAGATGCAATTCCAGAAGCATTCTGACCTGCAGTCATTGCAGAGTGGCCATATAGTCAGCTGCTTGAGCGGATGTGAAAACGGCAGTGGCCTTTTGTATCCATGTGCTATCGATATGGTGGGGGGGCCCAGCTGTCGTTCACTGCCTGGATCGAGGCCTGGCTGACTGGAGGAGAACTATTACTATGTGATGTCCCGTTGTGATTTCTAAATTGCTAAAGAGGAGACACAATGAGCAAAGGGGATCGATGTAAAAGGCAAAATCTCTCACAAAAGCCTACAGTCAAATGCATTATCAAATCAATAGCGCAAGAAAAGCTACTGTTTTCATTGTGTCAGCGATGCCTTTAGATCCCTGTTTTTTCTTTGCCGTTCCTCTAAAGCTTGGAAAATGTCATCAGTGCCTAATGGTTTCACCTGAAGCAATAGCTTTTAAACACTACACCTTTTCAATGTAGAATAACCAAATTTAATAAAAGACACGCAATGAGATGAATGAGAGGATTAGAGAAGCTCTCTTTGCAGAAGTGGATTCTGCATAGTAGAAGTTCTCCACATAGCAGAAATTGATGTCCAAGAGACTGAAACAGGAGAAAATGTATGCACATGCACAAGAACAGTGTGTGTGTGTGTGTGTGTGTGTGTGTGTGTGTGTGTGTGTGTGTGTGTGTGTGTGTGTGTGTGTGTGTGTGTGCACGCACCTGTGTTTCCATGTGTGTGTGTACAAACTCAATTTTTTTCTCAATTTTTGGATATCAAAGTCTGTTTTGGTAGAACTAATGGACACACAGTGTTCGAATCTGTTGTTACCTTCCACTCCAGAGCCTTCTGCCTCAGCTTCAGCGGTGCCTTGCTGGCAAATGTAGCGACCTGCAGTGCAAGGCATCAGGTGGGTGGCTTTAGCAGCAGGTAAGTCACACAGTGCTCATTTAAACCCTTACTAACATAAAAAAACACTCAATGAAGATATAGAAGAGATTCAAATTAATCGTAATCGTAGATGGTTGTATCATTCAGGGTGCATTTTCAAGCATAAGCCACCTACGCGACCGCCTAGGGTACTTTTTGGTAGGGGCACCAAATAGACCCCCCTACCCCCCAGTCTCATTTTGCAAATCAGCTCAGTCAGAAAGACATTCATTTGCTCTCCAAATGCAACACTTGAAACAGGCTGAGTATGCAGTCTGGGGGAGGCTGTGAATGAGTGTCCTGCCTAGAGCACTAAAATGGGCAGAACCGCCCTGGTGTCATTATTAAATGAACCTGAATGAACATTCAGTTTCCAGTTCCAGGAAATACTTTCCTCGTGGACTGTTAAGTGAAGCATCACCATGTTCAGTGTACACACAAGACAAACGCATCATTGCACACAGAACATATTGTTTTCATTGTAATCTACTGATCCATCCCTTAAGAGTTATGTAATACAAGCTGACGCTACTGTATGATATCTGTATCAACACTAATGATCGACTGCTGTGATTTAGCATGTTTTGCCACTAATTTGGTTTTTACCTAGTAGTGTCTTACGATTGGCTGACTGTTGCAGTCAGAGCACTCCGGTTATGTTTTTCTTCAGTTACTTCTCCTCCCCCCTCCCCTCTTGGCTGTCTGTTCACACTTCATGTTCTGGAGCACATGACAGTTTTGCAGGAGCCAAGGGGCCATGTGGTGCACTAAAGCGTCTCAGTCAGATGATGACCAGCAGCCAGGAGGAGTCCTAAATGAAACCAAGTGAACAGCAGGGGACGAACTGCAGAGCAGCAACACAGTGGTAATGATGACTCTGGCATGACTTATGGCGTGGTGCAGGATAAATAACTGACATAGATAAAACCCTGCATCAAAGCACTTACTTCGTTATTTAATGCATGAAGAGGTTACCAATTGGATCTCCACAGAAGCCGTCAGTCAAAACAGAATTTATTATACTGTGGCTTTTATGGTTTCTATGCAAATTTCCAGGGTGGCCACGCTCTGATAAGGACTGTTCTGGTGTGTAGCTATTCTAGATTCAATAAGGTATTGGGCTCACATCACAAGACACCTGCATGGGAAGAAGTTAAAAAATTACAAGTACTTTTAAGAGTCATTGTATTTACTGTGACCTTATATAAAATGCATTATCTTACATAATTTTAATACTACTGTAACATAACTGACTTAGGTAAAGTAACCATTTAAATGTAAGTCACCTTAACAGTGTAACAGCTGAATATCGTACTTAAAAAAGTAACACATTGAAAGTATAAATTCTTGATTAAAATCTATAGAAAAGGGCCATTTAAAATGAATCAGGCTTTGAAATTCCAAACAATAAATGAATCAATTCTAACATTTGTTTTCAAACCTGTGTGACAGCTCCCCTAGTCTACAGTAGCACACAGCCTTTTCCTCTCAGTTGATGATGTTTAGTGTGGCTTGCTGTGGGCTTTGGAAAGACCAAACAAATCACTGAAACTGTGCTGGTTCATTACCGGCGCAACATCTAAGTTAATTACGGAGTTAATCATGGGTGCTAATTAGATTACCTGCTTCATCTAATGTGCTTTTTTCCACTCATGTTTGTTGCAGTATATTTTAAATTCTCTGGTTGTCTCAGATTTTCCTGATTGTCTTGTGTTTGGGCCCCTTTACCAATTGCTGATAATAAGAAAATGTTTTCAACTGAATTACTCAAGTATTGGATAAAGTGAATGCTGCAAATAAGTGTGCTAAACATACCCATTAAAATCCATAAATAAAAATGAAAAAGTACAGAAAAACCAAAAGGTGAGTGAGTAGTGACAGCCAGTAAAGGAGCTCCTTAAATCCAACCAAACAACTTTCACTTATAGGACAGTTTCAAATGACATTCAAACTCAGCTTAATGCTGTCGTTATGCAAGGCAGAGATGAAGGGTAAAATGATCAGAGAAGAAGGTATGTTTTGGCTTCAGGGTCCCTTTGCCTACCTATTGTGATGAAGTAGTGAGTGTTCTATGAGCACAGCACCATTGAAATTCCAGTTTCTATTATATGAGTTTCAGTCCTTAATATTTTCTTTGATTTGTAAAAAAATTCCATGGTGGCCCTTTTTTGTCCCTGAAGAGCCACCATACCTGATTAAAAGGGCACTGAAATAATTGATGAGGTGCAAATATGGTATTTCTATTATGGATGCTTGTATTTATGTCACAGTATTGTAACATATGTGTTTATGTACAGGTGCACATTTACATGGTTATGGGAATATGCATGTGTGTGTTCATTTGTGTGTAGCATCAGTGAGGCATCAAAAGTCTTAATTTAAGACCTTTGTAGTATCATTCAGCCTCTAGGAAAGGGCTGACGACTCTTGTGGATGTTGGTTTCAGTCCTAATCCTTGCTGCGATTGAGTGCATGCTCACAATACAATCCAAATTACGTTGATCAAAATATATCAAATTTCATTCCATATTTTAAATTCTATGCTTCTTTTAAACGGTAGCATATTTCTGCTTACTAAATACATGTACACACTCATTCTATAATTTAAGGAAACAGAGGAAAGTTATTGCCGATGATTATAAATTATTATTATTAGCTGCAAACTTCACTATTCAGTTTAAAATCTTTTTAAAGAGATCAGACTTTTGGACGATTGTTTTATTGAAGTAAATGGTGTAATAGAAACAGAATTACCTTTTTTCACCAAAAGTCATAACAAGATAATCATGAATATATGGGATAAACCCTTCTTTAGCGACCTCATGTCTTTACACTCAGTCCTAAAAGCATTGAAATTCCTAGTTCTGGAGACTAATAGTTCCGAGGCTCTCACCTGCAGACAGGGTTATTTACAACGTGAGTAAAACTCAAACCTGTGGCAACACATTTACCACTTTCAGCTGAGCTTAACTGTCACACCAGTCTGCATTGGAAAGCAGCAGCATTAAATTAAAAATGTTACCCTGACAGCTCGTAGGATCTATTTCTCTCCTGAACTCAGTCTCCCCCTCCCCGTAGCCTGAAACTTACAGGTACTTGAAAAATTGCATTTGCTGACCCAGAGGATGTTTACTTTAAGGTGGTCACACACTCTACACCATGGTATGATTAAAGTGCATATTCTCCCTATAAATCCTAAAGAGGAGACCCATGTGTGTCTTCTTCTGAACAGGCCTTGTGCGACTCTGCTCCATGACTGTTCGTGTGTCTTCTATCTGTTTGGGTTCCATCCTGTTTTTGTGGCTGCCTATTGCTGTCTATGATCAGAACAGTGTGCATACACTGGCTGAAGTAGCAATGGCACTACATTCCAGAAACTACAGTCGTATTATACTAAATACTGTTTGTTCTATATACAGGGTTACATACTCTCTCTGTCTCTGTGTGTGTGTGTGTGTGTGTGTGTGTGTGTGTGTGTGTGTGGGAATG
This sequence comes from Chitala chitala, assembly GCA_025773905.1. Classification (NCBI taxonomy): domain Eukaryota; kingdom Metazoa; phylum Chordata; class Actinopteri; order Osteoglossiformes; family Notopteridae; genus Chitala; species Chitala chitala. Next base: position 9,888,744 of record JABJVR010000103.1, on the reverse strand, counting down.
AGAGTGGGAGAGGGAAATGGCCAGACTGTGTTCTTTCAACAGCAGTCAGAGGAAAAACATCAAGATGGTAGTGCAGGGTGCAGCCAACCTGTGACACTTATTAGTGCCTTTGCACAAATGATGGGAAGAAAAAAACTGCTTTCTTCAAGTTTCTCCACTCTCAGAGGAATGTCTGATTTATGCTAATAGACCCAGCACTAAGTGGAAGACAAGCTGTCTCATTACCCACAATGCCCCACTGCCCCTGTCTCCTTCCTCACCAGCCATGCAGAAATGTCTCCTAATTAAAACAACGGCAAGAATGTGCCTCCCAGTTCCATATACAGATCTTGTTTAAGGGCAACCAGCCAGCTCTACATTTTTATGTTTCTGATTACATTAATGTAAACAAGCTAGTTTATGGTCCCATCTAACAAAACATCTTATGTGTTGCTGAATCTTTGTTGCTGGTGAGCGATAATTAGAAAAGGAATGTGCATAAGCCAACATTTTATGTGCTTACTCCAACTTTGTAAATGTACATCCATTTTAATTTTTGGTGACAACTATGCTCAGCATTATGACTCAGCAGAGAGCTCTAGCAAGATGCCAGTCTTGGTGGCCACCTGTTCATTACTGCTCCTGGTATCTCCATGGATCTCACATCGCACACAAGTGCAGGAGCATCCAGTCACAATGCAGGAAAGTGGAAAGCAGGCCACCTATCACTGAAAGAGTTCCATTCCTAATGGTGCTAGAGATTCACTGTTTCGGAGACAGTGAACAAATTAAGTGAACTCAGTCCACAACTCTGATGGTTCATCCACCAATGAAGTGTCATGGTCCTCTTTGCTTGCACTGAATAATAGCTCTGCTGACAGTGGTGTATCATATCTTGGCCTGTAATGTTCTTAGTGTCCTCTATGTGTCACCCTTCCTTGTGTTCCTTTTTCTGAGTCATTGTGATTATGTCGTTAGTACTTTCCACCCGTGCCTCATTTTCCTTGGCTCTATTTAAGTTCTCCTCCTGTGTTTGCTCCTTGCCTGTTATTTTTAGAGTTGGATGTATGGTGTAGCATATTGTGTGAGTTGTGGAGATTCATTGCTAGTCCCAAGCCTTGTTCATGCACTTTTGTGACTGTGTTCATTATGGTTTGCCTTGAACAAACCTCCCTCTCTGCACTTGGACCTCGCCTTGCCTGCCAATTCATTACATGATGGAGAACAGTAGCAGTCAGAGTGAACTGATGTATAATGAAATCACAATATAAAATTGACTATTATGTTTTCAGATATGAAGATGAAAGCTAGAGTGTTATCTGGCTGGCATGTAACAGGGTAATTTCATGCATATAGGTTAATGTGTTCTGATATTTATGCAATTTCACAATGGCCATGTAATAGCACTTTATGGCAATTTGCTTGTTAAGTGCCAGTTTGCTGCATAAACTTAGATTAAATAAATTGTCTGAAAGACTTCATTGTTTGTGCTGTATTTATTTCTTGAAGACCATGTGACAATGGAAAAGTCAAAAAGTCAAAGTGGTTTTTATTGTCATTTCAGCCATATACAATTAGTACCATACACAGTGAAACTAAAAAAACGTTCCTCTAGGACCATAGTGCTACATATAACAATGCAGAAGATACACATATCTAGAGTTAACTAAAAAGAGACCCTGACTACATAAAGTGCACAAGTGCAAAAGATGTGCAAACAGTGCAAATACATGCCACAAGACGAAATGTACGATACAGACAGTGCACCGACTAATATGAATTTAAGGTGCAGCGATGTGTTACAGCACACTGACACAGCGCACTGATACAGCACACTGATACAGTGTACTGATACAGCACACTGATACAGCACACTGACACAGTGCACTGATACAGCACACTGATACAGCGTACTGACACAGCGCACTGATACAGCACACTGATACAGCGTACTGATACAGCGTACTGACACAGGGTACTGATACAGCACACTGATGCAGCGCACTGACACAGCGCACTGATACAGCACACTGATACAGTGTACTGATACAGCACACTGATACAGCACACTGACACAGTGCACTGATACAGCACACTGATACAGCGTACTGACACAGCGCACTGATACAGCACACTGATACAGCGTACTGATACAGCGTACTGACACAGGGTACTGATACAGCACACTGATGCAGTGCACTGACAGAGGGTACTGATACAGCACACTGATGCAGCGTACTGACACAGGGTACTGATACAGCACACTGATGCAGCGTACTGACA
>JABJVR010000103.1:9846060-9886382 GCA_025773905.1 Chitala chitala | reverse complement strand
ATCTTACTCGCTAATAAAATAAACTATGGCTATCTATGACAAAACGATTGTCAAAACTGGAAAACAACATTTTAAATTTAAAGTGGTCCCGCCACTGTTGCTTGATTGACAGACAATGTCATTCTCCTGAAAAACGGCATTATGAAATAAATAGAAGACTGGGGAAAACAACCTTTCAAAATAAAAGCCACATTTGGAAAATGGCATTTTGAAATAAAAAATTGCTGAAATTAAAACATGGGCTCTGCACTAAACCTTTTTTTTTTTAAAAAATTAGTTCCATTATTTTACAATTTCATGGATATAATACGCGATTGTTTTTATTAATTGAAAGACTAAGTCATTTCATAATGTCTTATTGATATATTTAATTTTGAACACTTTGGAGTTCCATATTTTTATTCCTTAGCAACAATTACCAGTCCAGTTTCAGAACTTTTTGTGTTGTCAGAGCCACATAACTGATAAAAAAAAAATAATAATAATAATAATCTGTTGTCCTTTATTATTGTCAACTAATAAATGCCATCTGTGAAACTGTTGTATAAAAGCAATATCACACTCAAGGTTGTGCTGTTGTCAGCATGTGATGTCTTTGGTGACTACAACTGAATAATAATAACAAATGTATTATAATGTTAAGTGTGAAAACAGTTCTCAATCTGTGTGTGCTTTTCCACAAAACGGCTGATTCACTGTCATGTCTGAGAGTATTTGCAATCTTTTGGCCACAGTCGAAAGGATTCTGTTCAAACAACTGGAACCAACACTACTACTTAAACACAGATCATGATTTCTCATCTGCTCCACTACAATTGCTTTATTTTATGTACTTTTTTGTAATGGCAGTGAAAACAGCAAAATAAATGTGTTAACTGGAATTATAGCAGGAAGAGTTTCAAGACTGTACATTTATTTGTGTGGCTGGAATGATTACGAAAACACTTAAACATCTTACATGGCTTGAAACTTGAAACTGAACTTTGAATAACAAGTGCATCATACTAAGAGGAACACAAAGGTAAATACAATAAATAAATAAATAGAACTGAGCCCACAGGGCATATGAGTACAAATGCACCCAATTACAACAGAACCAAAGGCAGAGCATTTTCTCAGATTACTCAGGAGTCAGGAGCAGTTGGCTTGGAAACAGACAACAGATCAGTAATTGTTAACTGGTGCTTTCCTGGAATGGAGCCTTTAAGAATTGAACTCTTCTAAACTTGGGTACTGGTGAGGCTGCTACATGCCTGAGAGTGGAAGAACACATCCCAAGGGTAGAATAAAGGCCCAGGCCATAGGACAATGCTGACCTAAACAGCAGATATGAAGAGCCAGAATGGGAGGTCTTTTATTCAGCGTCCCTGCACTAACTCAACATCTTATACACTTGGAGATTAGGCACTATGACATGGTAATACAGTTCACTGATAACCTGAAATGCAAACCACTACACTATCACACACTACGGATGCATTACAAATAAAATCTGGACAGAGGATGGAAAAGATATGAATTGCTTCTATGTAAAAAAAAAAATGACAATATAGAAGAAAGGGAGAAGCGATATGGGAGAAGAAAACATGAAGGCTACTATAAGAGGTATAGAGAATAGCTGTGTGATCAGATCAACTGAGTATAGAAAATGTAACACTACTATCACCCACCTCATCAATGAGGTCCTAAAGTGCAGATACCAGGTACAGCTGAACCCAGTAATTATGGTAGGTTCCATGACAGATGCTTCTTCTGCTTTAAGACTATGCAGAAACATTGTAGGGTCTCACAGGAATGTATTCAGCATATTACAGTCCTTCACCTTTCTAGACACTCTCATTAACTCCCACGCTGTGTATATAAGAACTTATTATAAATCAGAAATCATGATGTGAGCCAGTCCTTGTCACATGACCATAACTAACCTGCATGCAGGCACTCATGTTTGGACAACCGACTATCAGACATTGATATTTACTCACTAGAAAGCAGGATTTTACATGGACTCACACAGAAAATCCTCCACAGGCTCAATCATAATAACATGCACATTTGTAGACAAACACACATTCCACACACTTTTCTGTACCCATTTACTGTTCTCCTGGCCACAAGCTATTTGTCATCTTTGTGACCAAAGGAAGGAATTACGAGAGCAAACAGGTGAAATGGGGGCTTCACACATTCTGTTGACTTTCCCTAAAACCCTTTCTGTATGGATCAGTGAGCAAAGGAAGGAGTTTGCTGACCCTGTGCTGCTCTTCAGTAGGCACTTTAACTCCAATGAACACTGATCATCCTGGATCTCCCGTTCTGCTGGCTTCCCAATCAAAAAACACAACCACAATAAAACCATAGACAAACATTTACAATCCTTTGGAGTGGAAAAAAAATTTGTTCTGTTGGTCTTCTCAAGTCCATATTGGTATAATTTTCTGAAAAGGCATGATTTACCAGTAAGGATTATGGTATTCCACATGAATACTTACTGATGCACTGTGCTTGTCTGCTGTAAAAATCTCTTTCCTTGGTATCCATGACAGTATGAGATCACAGGCTGTTCACAAATAGCATTAAAGCAGCCATGAAAATCACGTTATTTCTGAAAGATATGTTTTGGCACAACTGGCACATGAAAGAAGTAAATGATTTACCTCTCTAGGAAAATATGTAAAGAGCCTCTTAGTACTGAACATATATTAACATATTTCATAAGAAATGTCTCTGTCTCTTGTATATTCAGTAATCAGTATATGTGGCCACCACTTAGTGACATCTGTGCTAGAATTTGTTATTAGAATTGTACCCATTCTATTTTTGTCACCAATTCATCCAATCAAACTGCTTCATTTATCAAGCATAAATTTGGTAGAACAGGGCTTGGCCACATAATTCACTGGTTGATTTTACCCTTAAATCCATACAGAGTGGAACTGTTATGTTTATATTTTATTCACTTGGGAAAGACCACTACTGAGCTACAGATAAGAGAGAGAAATTGGTATTGGGTTAAAACTGTAACATTACAAAGATTACCAACAACAGCCCATTAAAAAAACATTAGATGCTTCCCAGTGGTGGAATTTTGAAGAAAATGAGAAAACAGAATATTGAATACCAGACCAGGGAGGCTCAAATGCTCAGTTTGATGGGGTAAAAAGGAAAGGAGTGGTTTTGAATTTATTTAGGATAGTAATAATTATAAGAGCAATTTACAGATTTACCTGCTTTAAAATTTTTTTGTTTCATTTGTCCAGCTAGAGCATAACTGACCAATGCAGACCGAAGGTTTTCAGTGAGACATACTCCAACTGCACCTTAATCTTTCCTTAATCTGCAACCTTTTACTTATAAATCGCATGCTTTAACAACCATACCCACATCTGAGGCAGATGTTTGCGGCTGGTGAAGGAGGTCTATCTGGTCAGTGTTCATGTAGAGTCCAGTGATAGACCAGGGCTCAAAGGTCATGAATACTGTATAAACAGGTGCAAATGAAAAAAATATATAGAAAGTAGGAACGCAAGAATGCCCACATCTTCTCCTTGGTCATCAGAAGGTCCACCCGTTGTTCACGGAGTCAACGGTCCACACTATATGACCTTGCCGACCAGAAACAAAGGACAACACTGAGAACCTGTTTGGAGGAAAAGAAAACTGCTCTTCCAGACATCCTGTATATTCTTCATATCCCTTCATAAATCCCTGTGCTTCTTGCATTCGGTTTCACAAACCTGTCTTAAAGTTACATCATCGGCTAAACATCTTACAGTGGTGATCCAATTGTTTCCAAAAACCAGCTTCAAAAAGAATCAGTGGCATTAGGACAAATTGTTTTGTGAATTGTTTTTGTTGTGACAATGTAAACCTAACCAAACAACAATGAGCAGAAGTATTTTATTGTCTTAACAGCAAAATGTACAGGTTGATTTAATTATTTTATAGATCTAGTATCCCAGAACAATTTTTAAAAAATTGGTTACTAATTAATTCACAAGCTGATGGGGGGGGGGGGAATAAAAGCCAACATTCACAGCACAGAGCAGGAAATTGAGGAAAAGCCTTGCCTCCACTGTGTAACAGCCTTATACATCAGCCTACTTCTATATGACAGGAGTTCTTACCAAACCCACTGAAGACCATAAGGTGCACATGGAAATGTTTAAAAAATACAACACAAAATGCAATAAACCAGCAGCAGCAACACAAATTTGATCAGTCTGATTTGATCAGGGCATATACATGACACTGGAACAGAATTACAGTGTGGTCTGACCTTCAACCTCCTCAACTGCTGGAGCACAGCGTCAGCCCCAGGTGTGGCATGAGAGGATGGGCCATGGCATGACCCGGGGGGGTTCACAGTGTCAGTGTCCCTTGGACATATTGCATTTTGGAAGGCAAATTTTCATCATTTAGTAGTTCAGCAGATGCTTTCATCCTTCTCAGTCCATGCATTCCTCAAAGCTATGACAGCAGCATGCAAGCATTTGCTAATTCATTGAAAAAAGCACTATGTAGTTCTTCATCAAAGATGGTGCACCATTTGACTGCAAGAGAGAGATAGTCCAGTTTGATTATTTTTAGTCATCAGTTGAATGGGATAAGTGACCTTTGTAGTATCTGTTCATTAATTGTTGTGGGCTGGTGGTTACAATATTAAATGAACTTTTCCTTAAAGAGTCACTGTTCAGTGCACAAGCCAGTAAATTCCCAGAAGTTGTTGAAGCAAGCAGTCCGAGTCAACTCAGGAGTTAATGGCTTTCTGAAAATATGAAAAAAGACCATATATGAGTGGTTGGGAGAAAACGCAATGTTCGTAACATCATTTTGTCTGTGGTGAGTCCAGATGAGGGTGATGAAGGAAGAATTTAGTTAAAGGAAATGTTCCAAATGTATATTGTTACTGAAGCAGATTCATGTTGCAAACCTCACTGTGAGGCTACAATACTATGAAATATTTTGTGAAATGACGAAGTTTGGACACAGCTCTCGTGTGTTTCGTAATGTCGCAGCCAGGCATTGAGCTGTTACTGGTGCACATGCAACAGTGTCAACTTCTGACAATGATCAAATTCATTGTCACAATATAACAAGCAAAAGGATTAAAAGCCTACATCTTCAGACCTGCATCAAGGAACCAATCAATATCTAGGTGAATCCAGAGGATGACATTTCTGTCATAGGCTCAGTGTCACCTACAAGCTTTCCTCTAATATTGTAATGAAAGGCATGTATTCACCAAGACTTCAGCAGATTGATTTGAACCCACACACCAAAAGTTTAGTCGTGAGAAAGGTCAGCGTGGAGGACTCAAGCTTTTCTCCTGTTTCTGAGCAACAGCCAAATACACAGTACTGTAACGTCGGTGCTGCGACCAATGGTCGGCAGCCGGGAAGGGCGTTTATGCACCTTCCCGGCAACCCTTGTAATTTAGTTACAGGTATGTTCCACCCTGAATGTGTTTGGGCTTATGACTGTAGACCCTTTGCCCCAAATCCCTGGTGTGCGTGTGGGTGATTGGTCCCTTTGCGATCTGCCCCAAATGTCCTTGTCAGGACACGTTCAATAAAGAGTTCGGCAATCGCACGTCCACGTCTGCGTCTGTGTCATGGCTGCCCAGCGCCGTTACAGTACTGTTCCTCTGGTGCAAGTGTTAGTGTATTGTGCACAGGGCAGAGCCCCTCCCAAATTGAGGTTGTTTCTCATCAAGGTTTGCCCCCCCTTGTTGATGTGTCCACAAGATGAGGACCTGTACAGATCTGTGTTGAAGAATGTAACCATATTTGTGTGTGTGCATATGTGTATCTGTATGTAGCACTCTATGCAAAGGCACAGGAGACTAATATGAATGCATGGACTTTACTATGTCTGTTTTACCCTCAACAGCGGAGAGAACAGATGAGGGTCCCTATATAACGTGTCCTCCTCCACCTGCTGCACCCCTGACTATGCTGTATGTTTGTGACTGTCAATGTATGTAATCATGTTCTGAATGGATCCTTGCCTGTGTTCGAGCGTTATTGCACAAAAAACCATGAAGTTCCGGATATTAAACTTAGACCGGTGTCTGTTTTTTTGTTGTTCTGAGAATAAGGCTTGTTCTCACAAAGCAAAAAAATGTTTTTTTGCAGCAATGACTGAGGCGAAAGTTTAAAGTGTTGATTCGCATATGACCGACGTGTCCTACATCACTCAATTGTTAAAACTAACAAAAGTGTTACATTTGGCCCTTTGTCACCTTGCGGTACCGGGTTGACCCAACTCGCTTTTTTGCTTTTCCATTGGGCAAAAGTACCGATTAGTACCTGGTACTTTTTCTAGTCTTTCTTTTTAAAATATATTGATTACGTTTGACGCTTTGATTAGAAAAAAAAACATTGGCTATTTAAATATTTAAAGGCAAATTAATTGTCTTGTCAAATGTTTTGACTGGTTCTTTATTTTCTGTATGTTACTTAGGTTTGTCTGGTGCTGACATCACGGTGGGGCGTCCTGTTGTTTGCGCTAGTTTCCGGTTCCCTTTGTTGTTTTCCCCGTGTCTTTTCTTGTACTTAATGTGGTGTCTGTTTGCCTTTTGTTGCTTTAGGAAAAGCACAAGTTTTGTAGCTTTTGCACTTGGTCCTTTTCCATTCAACTCTTTGCTCTTAGGTCTTTCTCCCTCGGTATACTCTGTCCCAGCCTGTCATAAGTGCAGGGGGAGGGTCACCCAGTGTGGGTTCTGTGAAGGGCACGGTTTGTCTGCTGACTCCCAACTGTCTCCACGGAGGTCAGCTTCAGACAGGTCTTAGACCCAAAGGGCTCCACTATCTTACCCAACACATACACAGTCCTGTCCCCGCAAATACAAAATGTTCTAATAACGTTAGCTAAACGTTCCTAACGTTCCCTAAACGTTTCGGTAACGTTATTTGAACGTTTTGTGTTTGCTGGGGTTAGATGTCAGCATTCACCATGTCAGCAGTCAGGCAGTCCCTCTCCAGCTGACAGAAATAAATACCACCTTTAAAAATATATACCCGCTTTAATGTTCAAGTATACACTTTTACAACGTTACAGTAAGATCTTTATGTACTGGCCAGCAATTTGGCATAGAATGAGTTACGACTAAAAACTTTTTTCCATCCTTTCCCTTAAAATGCAGTACATTTATACTTATGCATTAGTGTGTCAGTCCTCTCAGAGAAGACCTGTTTGTTTTTGTTAGGGTGAAAACGAGGTGTTATGTGTTGTCCTTACTTCACCTCTATGCGCAGTATATGGCACGCAAATTACAGGATTATCGTCCTGCTTCCTAACTTCTGGCCCCAGCCCATTTGGATTTGGAGTTTAGCAAACTCCGCCGACAATGACTTCCTGCCAGATGGCTTAAATGGGACAACAGTGCCTCATGTAGGCAATGCGAATAATTGAAAACCGAAATCTTAGGTTTTACTATATATTTTCCTGCATTTACATGAATTGCAGTATAATGAATATTACCGATCAGAGTATTATCTCAAAATGAAATAGGTAGTTAATGGCACCCAGCGTCAGTCTATGCACCTACACTGTCATGATTTTAGGCAGAACATTGACGTTCGTCTGTCTCTCTTACTAAGAGAACAGAATGAGAAGAGGAGCTAGGATTCCTTCACATTACTATACTAAATCCAAAGCAATTTAAATTACATCAATTTACACAGTCAGGACTTCCAGAACAAAAAATATTTTTGAGGCACTACACTAACTTCCAAAGGTCATTTTGTGCACAAGAAGATTTAATGTGAATGTTAATGAAAAAAAAAAATTAAATTCTTATTGGAGGTTTTTCATTCTACGTGTAAAATCTAGTCTATGTTGATTCCTTATCTCTACAGAAGACAAACAACTGCATCCCTCACCATAGCAACGAATTAAATCAGGCAGAAATGGGATATTTCCCTCCATCAGAGCACTGGTGCAAGTGCAACAACCTACAGAGCTGACACAGGATCATGGGACAGAACTGGGGGAGGGATGGGAGGCGAAGAGGTGGTTAAGAGAACACGAAGCAGCAGGGCCTAGGGGGTGATGGCAACGTGTCCATGGACCTGATTGAAGCAAGAGGCTGAAGAAGTGATGTCAGGGAAAAACAAAATGGTTCCCTGTCCTGTCATTAATGCAGCGTGACTGACTTACACACATGCCTGGGGACAGCGGGAGGGAAACTAATTACTCCATCTGCGCACTTGCTCCTATACAGAGCTCAAAATGAAACAATTTTTGCTGCAGTAGCTGAGTTTCAGGAGGGAGGGGGCGTGTAAGCAACGTGTCTTATTGCCCTGGGCGTTCTTTGTTTGCTTTACTTTTATTTAGTTTTTATGCAAACAGGTTTACAAGGTATATGACTTGCCAGATGCCGTTATAAGGGAAAAAAAGTTTGGTGTTACAGTTTGTTCATTTATTCATATTTGTTCTGTTTTTTTTCCCTCAGAGAAAATCTGGTTACACGCTTTGTTCTGGGAACAGGAACATGAGCTGGTGTCCTAAGGCTCACAGCGGGACTTCTGTCACAGCTGTGCCACCTGTCGCCCTTTGCTTGTTTGCAGCATTAGATGTATGACATTTTATTGCCCTGATGGCTTTAGCCCTGAGGCTACCGCTCTGCATGACCATACAGAGACACATGTTTGACATCTGGGGTGCTGATAAGACCAGCCTAATGTCCCCAAGTCCATTCCTTAAATGGCAGTCTGTGTGGACCTGCAAATTAATCTTGTTTCTGGGCCACTCTGTGTTTAAACTCTTTGTGTGTGAAGAACATGTCTGTCCTTGGAATGGCCTTCATCCCTTTAAAATAAGGAATAAATCAGTAAAGATACAATCTAGATCTGATGGATTGAGTGTCAGTTTTATATATGCATACATACTAAGCACAGACATGCTACATGGCAATGATGGAAAATAATGGAATTACAGCCACATAACCACACTTCAGGAAATGAGAAATGAAAAAGCATCAGGAAATGCAGTTATTCAAAGCAAAACCTAAGAAGACAAAGTTGAATCTTCAAGGTCACAACCACATAAACTGTAGACAGAATATTATATTTCTTTTTAAAAATTTAGTATGGATAGTTGTGTCAGCAACATAAACAGTTATCCCAGCTGCCTCAGTGTTTTACATCAGGGATGGCCAACCATGGTCTCAGAGGGCCACAGTGGGTGCATGTTTTCTTTTTAGTCAGTTTCTGCTTTTGATTGAACGTTAATCTCATTTAAACATTATTGATGTGTTTGGTATAATTAGTCAATCCAGAAATTCTCAGCAGGTTTTATACTAATAGGGTTTATTATTTTTAATACGAATTTTCAAAGCATGACAAAAACATCCTATGTTGCTTCTTAATAGTTTTCAACAGTTTTGTTACATTTTATCTACTCATATGTCTTGTTAATACTCATTTAAGTCACTGTTCCTGATTAAGGATTCTTTATTATTGGCATATGTTTCTGCTGTTCATTTGTTAATACAATTTGAATACAATTAATTATTGCTGGCTTGAACTAAACACCACGCTGAATTATCCAGGCATTTTATGCTCTGATGCTGCAGTTAATGTTATATTGTAATGTGTGATTTAAACTTTAGTTAAAGGTGTTAAAGCACAAGAGTGTCACTTCTTTGTAACTTATTTTCTGACAATAAACGGACAGCTAAGCACTGACAGATGCAAATGATCAAAAAAATGGAGGAAAAATGAAGATAAGCAATGATGTCATTGACATTTAATTAAGATAGAGGTCAAATTAAACTGAATGAATCATCTAAAAAAAACTGAACCCACTGCGGCCCTCCAGGACTGTGATTGCGAACCCCTGCTTTACATACAGCGGGACACATTAATACACGCACGTAGTACACATTAAATAAAATTCTGTATGTATACTTGAACCTACAATAATTCTATTGTCCACAAGGGGGCTATAACGCCATAAGGCAGTGGTCTCCGTCCATGAATATAGACTTTCGGAGTCTGCAGGGTTAGGGATGCTCCCCCTGATTCTGCGCTATAGTGAGTTTTATTTGTTATGCGCTTTATTATACTTGATGGTGCGTGCTCATTGGCCGGTCCATGGAAAATTGTGTTGCATGAAACCAGTCTGTGGTGATGCTGGCCTGTAAAAGAGCTACAGTGGGTGATGCCTTCCTTAGGAAATTAAACTTTTTTTTTTTTGAATGCATTCATTACTGCTGTGTTTTGAAGAATTTAATTATTTGTACAATATTTATATTGTATTCATACTAATGACAAGGGTGCAGATGTAATATTTGTATTACATTGTAATTTACAGTATAAAAACTATAATGGCTACTACTTTACATAAGAAGCTTTAGTAAAATTATGCTTTATGTTGGAATACAAGCTCTTGAAAATTGTTGATTTCAATTAGATAAGCATTGTACCCTCCATCTTTTAACAATTTCAGTAAGAAACTGGAATATTTACCTCAAAGTGAAGCCCGTTATGTGATAAAAGTATCATCACATGAAACCTAAGGAGAATTACACTGGTTTCATATAATACATTGAAGATGTGTTGAAACAGACAAAAAAGTTATAAAATTTCAGTGCCATTTCAATTAAACTTTAGAGCTGTGCATGTGGCACACACACACACAAACACACAAAGTCACCCAAAAAAAAAAGTTTGTTTTAAAAATGGATAGGACAGGATAGGGCTGAATAGGACAGGATAGGACTGAATAGGATAGGATAGGACAGGATAGGGCTGAATAAGATAGGACAGGATAGGGCTGAATAGGATAGGATAGGACAGGATAGGGCTGAATAGGATAGGATAGGACAGGATAGGGCTGAATAGGATAGGACAGGATAGGGCTGAATAGGATAGGATAGGACAGGATAAGACTGAATAGGATAGGATAGGACAGGATAGGGCTGAATAGGATAGGATAGGACAGGATAGGGCTGAATAGGGTAGGATAGGACAGGATAGGGCTGAATAGGATAGGATAGGACAGGATAGGACTGAATAGGATAGGATAGTGGTTTTATTATCTTTCCAGCTGTATACAGTTTGTACAGTGCACAGTGAAATTAAACAACGTTCCCCCAGCACACCGGGTGCTACATAAAACAACACAAAAGGACAACTAACTGAACACAAACTACTACTAGAATATACAGGGTACAAATACAGCAAGCAGTACTGTACATAGTGCAAACAACAACAAGTAAACAAGAAGTAAAATAGAGCAGCGCCGACATGGGTCTGTGTAAAGTATACAGTTTGATGAGCTATGTGTGATGATCATAAAGTGCAGCAGTGCAGTGTTGGTGTGTGTGTGTGTGTGTGTGTGTGTGTGTGTGTGTGTGTGCGTGTGTGTGTGTGAGAGAGAGAGAGAGAGAGAGCAGATCAGAAGTCTTATCATAATAAAATCTATTAACTGGTTACTGTTTTAAGATATTGGCATTTTTCATTTTAGTCCTATATATATTACTGTACATATAATGTTAATAAGCAAGTATAAACCTACATTTCATTTATTTATTCTTTTTAATTCTCTAATTTATTCTTGACAGTAGGTGGCGAAATTTCACAATTCTGATGAAGTCAGAATGTCTCATTTTATATAACACTACTGAGAATGTAGGTATATACTGTATTTGCTGTATATAGAATATGCAGAAGCTGTTGAACTGCACATGGAAGAGTCTTTAATCACTATTGTTTTATTCTGTACAGATATATATATTTCAATGTGAGTATGCATCACAGATAGAGAGAGAGAGAGAGAGAGAGAGAGAGAGATAGAGAGAGAGAGACTTTATTGATCTCCATGGGGAAATTATAATCTTTTCACTGACATTTACTCGTGAGTCTAGATTGTGGGGAGGAGACATTTTAAAATTCCTCTTCCTCATATATGTTCAGAACTGTTCGAAATAAGCTGTCTCTCAGCAAGAACTACCTTTTTTTTCTTAAAGTGACATCCTAAAATGTGTTTGTTATTCAAAGTAGTACAGCAAAAATAAATTTCATATAACAATTTGATACTTATTGAATAATTATAATCAAACTAATAACGATAATATGCGTGCATCTCAGCATACTATAAGTTTTTACCCAAATTTTTCTTTTAATTTTTATTTAATTTTTACTTGTCACGACAACTTATCTTCTTTCCAGACTCTGCCCCACTCTAATGAGAAGGTGTACTATCTTGCTTTAATGTTGGTATTTCTGTTTGACATAAAAACGGCACTGATGCCAAAATCATTTCATTGTGGAAAAAAATGAAACTGCTGTGAGCCAATAGATGTGCTTACAAAGTGACTGGCCACGGGCAACGAGGTCTCCGAACAGCTGCAAATCCCCTCTGATTGCAGTGTATCACTGACTGGCCAAGTCTCTTCAAGAAGTCCTTCACCACGATGTTTCATTACTATTATTTAAGAGCATAAAATGAATGGTTTAGTTCCACTTACAGTTTAAATTTATGGTTTTATACAATTTATGGTTAAAATTTATTAATTTAATTTTCACACTTGTTCAGCTTTATGGGGGCAAATAAATAAGGCGAGGCTGGAAGCTCATTGGTTACACAGCACGTTCCTGCATGGCGGTGCGTTTTATTGATTCTAGCTGCTAATGGAACGTTTAGCTGCATCATCCGAAGCAACGTATTTCACAATGTGCTGTGTTGTGTCCGGTGCTAACATCATATTTAGTGTAGAGCTGAAACACAGCATGATTTGAGCACTAATAAGGTTGAAGCAGAGTCACATGAGATCACAGTATACCGCGTGCAGTCTCAGCTTTCCAGTGAGGCTACTAGTATTCAGAGCAGGGCTTCTTATATAGTACAAATCTCCTTAAATATCTGATCTGATTTTCAAGGTACATTCAGTGCACCAGTCCTTGGTAAACTTAAACTAAAATGGTCACAATACACATCTCCATACTAACTCAGTGGTCAAAATACAGTATTTAGTACTTACTCAGCCATTACAGTTCAATATTCAGTATTTATTCCTTGTATTGCAGTACTTAGTACTTATTCAAAATTATTTTTATTATCCAAAATGTCTTTCTGTTTGCAGGTCTACAGGTATTTCTCAGCTAAAAGTATCTGCACCCCTGCGTTGTGTCAGTGTTACTTGTTAAATAATTCAGATGCAAATTTTAATAAAGTAAAAAAATAACGTAAAACTACTGGTAACTAATTAAATTGAACAGCAGTACCACTGACCACTCTTCCGTAACAAAAACAGCTACACAACTGTACATGAAAGCCTTTCAGAGATGGAGTGCATATAGCTGATAGTTTATGTGATTAAATATATATTTATTCATATAATACTAGGGCATGGCATTGCTTTTTCCTAAGCCTGCTAAATTTGCAGATACATTGCAAAAGGCACCTTCCTTCTGGCTTACCTTTACCTCTGCTTTTAGTCCTGCATTTTGTGCATTTGATGCACGCGTACGTTTTTGCAGATGCAAACACGGCATTAGTTGCCTTCAGTGACCTGAGGTGTCTGTCCCTGAGGCAGGGGTACTGAAGAGAACGCACGCCTGAAACACCTAGGCATCAGGTGAGAAAAGCTGCCCAAGTGAGCAATGTCTGACAGTGGCATTCCCCTTGGTCACCTGTCCTTCAGTCCTCTCACGGTCTCCATTTACCCAGGGAACACTTGTTGGATTACCAATTCACTTAGTGCTGAAGGCTTTTTTGTGCTCTTTCACTGGGGAGGGAAGAGAGCGACCCCCCCCCCCCCAACACCTTCCATCAGGGGGAGGGCTGATCCAAGGGGATGGAACAGTGAATTCCCTGTCTGACTCAGTTCAGGTGTTCTGCTAGAACAGTACTGGTGTTGATGAACGTGTCCGGATCTGCTTCATAGGTTGACTATGTCATAGAGTTGGTGGCCCAAAAGCCTCAGAGTCAATGGCCCAAACATCACCTCCCCTCCTCCCCTGTCCCCTCTGTCTCAGTGTTTCTTTCGCTCTCTTTAACTTGGCCTCCTCAGCATTGACCATTGAGTGACAATGAATGGACGAGTGGGCAGCAAGGGAGGGCTTTAAGATTTGTGAATGGGACCTCTGATTCATGAATACTCGTCTGTTGATGAAGTTCACAGCAGTCGGACTCAGGCAGACAGAGGAAGAGAGAAAGGGAGCTTGTGTGCCGTCCGGAGCAGGTGGAGCTGGGGCACTCGTCTGCGGGATTTCGGAGCCGCTCAGTGCAGCTGTGAGTGGGGGCTGTTTCTGAGTGGACAGAGGGTGTCACCCTCAAAACTGAGACGTCTGAGACACACAGAGCACAGTTTTGAGGGTGACACCCCTTGTCCACTAGTTCAGTTTGGTCCTCGTCAAGAAACCCTCAGTGGCTGCATTAGTAACTGC
Source organism: Chitala chitala (assembly GCA_025773905.1). NCBI lineage: Eukaryota > Metazoa > Chordata > Actinopteri > Osteoglossiformes > Notopteridae > Chitala > Chitala chitala. The sequence goes on along the minus strand of JABJVR010000103.1, from coordinate 9,871,986 downwards.
GCGTGAGAATTCATGGTGTTCACCTGCACTGATGAATAGAAGGCACAGAGCTACCAAACAGAGCCTTGTTGTTTGCATTAACATTTACATCTTGGCTGCCCTTATCTGCACACAGGTGTCCTTAATGTTTACAATTGGCGCCTGAGTTCAGGACCCACGTTCGTGGGAATGAACAACTGCAGATGAACAAAGGCGAACCAATAGAATATGGAGTTTAATCTTCACTGAGGAGAGGACATCTGGTGTAGTAAAACTGAAGGTCAGATCAGCTCCAGGTGCTGAAATTTCTTCTGACATTCAGAACCCAAAGTCACTCACCTTCTGTTGTGTCTTACCTATGCGGTGTGCAGGTTTGATGTTCAGGTTTGATGTTCATATATGGCTAAGAAGGTACAAGCACAATCTTGTAGACATGTATACACCCAAATATGTGTGGTACTCCACTTATCTGTGCACTGTCACACACATTTGGTCGGCATGGTAACACTGCTGGGCTGTGGTGGGGATACACAGCTCACATAGGTTGCTCCACCAAATAAAAGGGCGTGATCTAGCATGAGGTCTATGGAAACAGATTGTTTTGTCAGAAGATTGCCAACCTGCAATCTCTCTGCAATTTTTTCTCCTTCTTGGAAGATTTTTAACACCTACGTCTTTATAAATGAGCAGAACAGTTATGTGAGCAGAGAGTATTTGAAGGTCAATGGAAACTGGGACATCTAGTGCACCAAACGAATATGCGTACTTGCAGAAGAGTACATGTATTCCTGTGAAATAAATGCATTTAAAGCACTTTGTCTGCTTATCATCACTTCATTTGTTCAGCTCCACTAACTGACATCTACAATACAATAAGAAAGTGAACGATTACGGGTCTGCAGGGGTGCTGATGGAGGTGAGAGCATCACTCTGTCACTTTATGTAAAAGAGCTCAGTATTTCAGTGAGCCTTCAGTGCTCTCTGTTCAGAGGCCGGCATTTGGTGATACCTCATTAAGGCCATTATGTAATTATATTTAAAGGCACTGAGTGCCCTTCAGAGTCCCCAGTTACATTTCCTTTAAGGCTTCCATCCTTTTGTCTTTGCCATTATCTACCATTTGCTTTGCTCTTGTATTCTCTTCTACCATGTTCTTAGAGACTGGACCTCTTGTTTCTTGGGTTAAATGAAGCACGTGTCTCTTCCCTTAGATGTAGAGTCATAATTAAACCCTGTTGTCACCATTGGACCTGTGATGAAGTAGCTAAAAGACTACAAGGTTTCTACATCTTTAATCTTCATTGGCTAGTAATTATTTCCACTGAATTGTTTGTGTGGCCAAATAATCACCTCATTTTGCTTTTAATTTAATTGTTGAAGGGGAATTCCTGGTAAGACATCATTTGGTGGTATAAGAAAATACTGTATAAATATAAATACAGAATTGTGGAAACAATATACAAATAGACAAAATATTAAAATGTATAGTACAGTAAATATTGTCTGATTAACCATTTTGCTGTGTTGCTCTTGAAGACTCCCATTTCAGAGTTGGAAAATCCTTATTGGCACCACAGTTGAGAACATGACACTCTAATGGATGTTCTACCTCACCATGTTGGCCCCTCAGTCCTTAGGGGTTTTCACAGAGGTGGTGGAGGAGGAGTCCTCTGATTTACAACTACATGTCTTTGAGGTGGGTGGTGTATGCTTTCTAGAAAGATTTGTGGTTGACAACTCCCTCCCCTTCCACCTGTCTAATTTCCTTACATTGTACAATAAAACATCTATTTTTGGGTTGAAGCTCTTTCTTAAAACTGGAGTGAAGAACATTTAGTGAATTAAATGTTTTTTAAGAGTAGCACAGCTTCAACTAAATCCAACATGACTGACAGCTGAGGCACCTTGTTGCTGGTCATGTAATTACATTTTTTTTTTTCATTGGCCACAAGGCACAGTAGAAAAGATCAAGGTTCAGGCAAGGTCTAGAAATTTTATCAATGTACTAATATGCTTAAACCTCTCATTTGCATGAAAGATACAGTTCTGTCCTTGTTCAGGTAAGATGTGAATCATGTTTCTTTATTCTCAGTTACAGATAATGAAAGATTCAGTCCACCTTGGTTTACTGTTGAAGACCAGGCAGAATTACACTAATATCACTATGAAGACTCAGTGGATATTAGCTAAAGCACATCCATGCATTAGTACAAACACACAGGTGCATTTACTTTTGAATCAGTTGAAGGGCTTCTTAGTTTTTAATTTCCTCAGCGCTCTCTCTCATAATGTATTATAAATAACATTCTTTCTGATAAACAATGTGCTTTTGTGGGTTTGGTAAAAGCCCAGACAGTTACAGAGTCCTTTTCATATCGCTCGCATCGGGCCTGTCTGTATGGGGGGGGGGTGTTTTCTGTCTCCATGGTGACTAAGTGCATTGAACACCATGTGCCCACAGCGTTCCACAGCCAAAATAAGTGCAGGATAAACCAATAGCAAGATAGCATCCCACTGGACAGAATGAATGGAGCAGGTGAGTCACCCCAGCAAACCTGTTAGTCCAGGTAAATACTCAAAGGTCACTGGCAGGTGTGTGTCATGTACCTGTATGGTAGCTGATAATAGAAGGACTGTGAGAAGCCTTTTGGGATTAAACGGAAGTGAATTAACCTTTTCTTTTTTTTGTTGAGACCTAACAATGGAAAGGTTTCTTTCTCTTCGCACCAGGCCGTGAGAGGAAATGTACAAAACACTATATATGTGTAAAGCCTGCTTTATTGCCATGTTAAAAAAACTAACACTATGCAATATACTTGTAAATATTATTTACTTCATTAAACACATACACAGGTGTAGCGCACAAATACACGGAGGCTCAACACTGAGAAAATGCCAGCATACACACAGAAGCACGCACAAATAAAGCACACTGTATAAATTTGTTTTTCCTCACTTTGTTCCCTAGCCAGAGGCTTAAAGTTGAGTCCCTGCATCAGCAGAGTACATCACTCAAGGGAAATGAAAGCCTGTCTGAACTGTGTCCGGGGGTCAAAGGTCAAACCCCAAGCACGACTCAGACTGCAGAACTTTTTTAGCTTGCATTGTTTTAATATGCAGCACAGATTTACCAAATGCAAGCATTATCGTTGTAAGTTTTCAAGTAGTTCAGTGACGTTGCTAATGTATACAATGTAAATTTCCTTGTTATAACGTGAATTGAAATCCTCCTCGAATGTTTTGATGTTAAGAGCAGCTGCCTGGACAGCTTTCCGTCTGCCCTGCCTTTAAGTCTCCACACAACCTCCTGACAAGGCTGGTCAAAACGCTACGTTGTAGGGGGGCTAATGCATCCCTTTTAGAAGCCCCCCCACCCCCCCACATGGTTGTCTGAGCAGCTGCTGGTAATGGTGAGGGTTTTGGGATGGGGCATGTGTGTCCTGTGGGCTAAGCTGGCACATTCATGCCCTACAACACACTCCATTATGAACACCATGAACAGTTTCACACCTTTACCCGCTCATTGAGACCAGTATCATAGACAAACCATTCAGACTCCAACAGAAGACCAGCAATTAAGTTTTTCATTATTCTAACCGACCAACAAGCCTGTTCTTTTCTTTCCCCAAACATCGTCTACAGAAGGTGTGTGTGATTCTACTCTTCTTCTTCGGTAACTGTGTCGATCATCGACCAGCACATTTACACCCTGAAAACAATTCATGTAACATTAGGAATGAATGTACCCCTTCTTAGAGGAGCACAAGGATAATGGGGTTTCCCTGTGTAATAGCCGTCCTGGTCAGATGAAGCCATCCTGTATTGGTAGACCTTGCCAGAGGTCAGTGTCTGCTTGTTGACCTCGGGGTGACCTCAGAGCAGAGGCTAGAGGTATATCTTCGTCAGGCCTCTGCAGAGATCAGAAGGGCTTTGTGCTGAGCTGACTGTGTTAATAGGAGAGGCCTGGCCTTAAACACAGGACAAAGACCCCTTGCAGGTGCTGGTCCTGTCTTTGTCTCCAGTCCACTTTATTCTTTCACCATGTGTCTGCTCAAAACTCCTCTTCCGATCAGCTAATAAAGGCATCCCTGCCTCCAGAGCGCGACCCTACACCGGCGTCACTCCCAGCCGGAAAGACCTGAAACTGGCCAAGATTGTGTCCATCGCACATGCAGCACACTTCGAGGATGTAAATCCAAGCCAGTACTAATGATCACAGGGGGCTCTTATAATGCACATAGAGACATGAGCTTTCCAAGTAACAGGCACAAATACCCAACACTGTTATATCTACTCCACGTTTACTCATAAATGAAAACACGTGCTCTTGCTCAAGAAAGGGGCAGTCAAAAACAGTCTGTGATCATAAGAAGATTCGGATGATAAAAGACCTCCACCCTTCCCTAGAGCTTACTGAGAGGCATGGACAATCCCAAAAGAGGGACACTAGAGGAATTGTCAAGACAAAATCAAGCATGAGTGAACACCCAAATTAGGCAGAGGCATTCCTGAGTAGGCCCTCACTAACCCCCCCCCCTCCCCCTCCAGCCTCACACTGATCCCACAGTTCAGCACCAACCACTGCAATTTGCATACAGATGCTTTGCACAATCTATCTCCCTCATCAGCTGCCTCACAGGGCCGTCTGGGGCCCTATTTACCGCAGCAGACATGTGCTATATGCATTGGCTGTGTATATGAGCTTGTCTATGAGCTTTTGTGTATGAGGTTTGTACACAAGCAGCATGTACATGGCATTTGATGACGTGCATGTATGAGTCGTATGTATGGCGTGAGTGAAATACATATGAGGAGGGAGTGTGTGCACAGCTGTATATGTGGAGGGAGTGTGTGCACAGCTGTATGAGCGTTGTTGTTATAACAAGCTGTGATTATTAAATATGTGTATGGGAGAGGTGACCAGGTCCATGTGTGTAACAGGTGTGTACATGGGTAGTGGACGTAGGTGTGGCGTGTGTGTGTGTGTGTGTGTGTGTGTGTGTGTGTGTGTGTGTGAAAGGTGAAGCGAGGCATTTCCTGAGACTTAGGGTCACCAGCCATGAGGCTGTTAGAACTAGTAGACCTGGGGGCCAGCATGCCAACAGAGCAGCCCCCCCCTTCACCGCTACGTGTTTTTGTACTTATTAGCTGTTCAAATACTCCTGACTTTATTTCTTGCCTGAACTTTTCTATTTTCCAATCGTAGCTAATATAAGTTCTGGTTTTTATGGAAGAGGAGCTATTAAAAAAAACAGGTAAATAAAATGTAGGGGAGATAAAGGACAGAACAGCTGGGGGGGTGGGGGTTGTTAGGGTAAAGCATTATAAAGTTACTGATACTGCCCCTTGTTTATGGGACAGTTTCACTTCTTGCCTGCAGATGAGCATCCTGTACTTCAGCAATATCTATTTAATTCTTTCTACATGAGTGTGTGTGTGTGTGTGTGTGTGTGTGTGTGTGTGTGTGTGTGTGTGTGTGTGTGGGTGGGTAGGTTTATTAGCATTCAGAAATTTCTATGGTTTATTGTTTTTCAAAATATTTTCTGTTTGCTCTGTGAAATATTTAGTATCATAAATCAGTTGCAATTCTTAATTATGCATGTCAATTTGTTCATTTGCAGTTTTGTATTTTGACAAAGTTTGACCTATTGAAAGGTGTTAGTGAAATTCTCTTTATAGTAGTCATTTCTGGTAATTCATTAAAGAAGCAGTAAATTTTTTTCTTAAATATGCAGAAACGAATAATGCAATTCCATTATGATACTAATTAATTTTCATAAGAATGTTTCTGGTTAAAAATGTTGATATAAAACACTGTGATGCAGCAACATTTTTTAGCTCTGCAATGAAAATGAATATAAGATTTACTGCCAGCACATGGTTTACTTCTGTCAGTTTTGTCCTTTGTGCCCACAAAGCAGCCCTAGAAAATGAAGAAATGAATTAAACTAGTGGAGCTGAGCCAAGCTAATATTACCCATAGTGACAGCTGGCCCCTGAAACCCAGGCTTCTCTTGTGCACACGCGCACACACAGACACACACACACACAGACACACACACACACGGAGTTTCATTTGGCGGCCTCTGTAGCCTGGCCTTGCCCCAAAGTGTGGCGGGCTTTGTGATTGTAATGAGGTCTTGTCTGTGAAGTGGGGTCCGAGGCTGCTGCGTTCTTGCCCTTTATTTAGTCTGCCTGCTGCTCCAGCAGGGAGGGGGAACCCATGGGACAAGAGGGGGGCAGACAGACAAGGATCAGCGGCCTGGTGTTCTGAGCTATCCATGGACCCCTAGCAAGTTTTTTTTTTTGCACTAAAATCCCAGTGTGTCAGTAAAGGGTCAACTGGAGAAATGTTAGGCTGTCAGAAACAACAAAATACTTCAACGCAACGTTTAGAAATTTTTTGACAATAAAAAAAGCTAAAAATTCTGATACATGTTACGTTGACCCTGAATGCTTTCTTAGTGCTGCTGCTGTGTTGTTGCAGTTAACGTTACTATTCTTGATTTTTAGTCTTAATTCACTTATCCTGTTCTGCGGCCAGAGAGGTCCCGTGTTCTGCTGTTTAAGGGTTAAGTTTAATTAGTTTAATTTCCCATTGCAGCCCACTAAAGAAAGAAGCAGGAGAGAGTAATGAAGTCATCATAACCCTCCACACGCACCCACCCACCCCCACCCCAAGAGTGGAGCTGTGTGAAAACACGACCCACAGCCCATCTGCGATCTGAAGAGTGGCCGGTTTGCACACGCAATAATTACCGCTTCTCTTAATCTGCCTTACCTTTGGGGAGGGACGCCCCCCCATGAGGCACCCAAACTAGTGTCCCCAAGGAGTGGGACATTTTGAGAGTGCCTCTGCTGTTGATCTTCAAAAACAAAAGGCGTATTGATGACACGGTCAATTTGCTGATGACAATCTATGGTTATTTTGTAATGAACCAAAGTTCTGTTTGTGAAAAAAAAGCTTTTTTTATTTACTTTTACATTTTATCTAACTGAAGTATGCTGAACATTTTGTCCTGTTGTGGTTCTTTTTGGCTTGGGCACTTGCATGCATAATGTGTCCCTTTCACTGTTAAAATTAAGTTAAAGCTTTTTTTTTTAATTGAATCAGAGAAGAAATCAATGACAACACCCATGCTTCTTGTCTTTCACCACTGCTGTATTAAAAAACAGAAGATTTGTAAGCACTTCACAGTGTTTCTTTTGCGGCCCTTATAATCGGCACGTATGATTTCTTTTACATGTAGAAATATGGAGTTTCAACCTGTTTTGTTATTAGGAGGAAAGGAAAGAAAACTTGACTTGGTAAGATGGAGAGCTGAGTCAACTGCAGGTGCTAAAGTTTCTCGAGCCATTAGTTGATGTACAATAAATATATACAAATTTAATTTTGCTGAACTAAAATGGAGGTATCGATGGTAGTATTCAATGATTAAGTTCTAGAAACACAATATTAATAAGTAAAACTTCAAATTGGGAAACAAAATCATATTTTTGTGGATGAAGCACTTTGATTTCTCTGTCCTTTCCAGTAAGCAGTGCCCCCCCCTTCTGCTCTGCAGAATTTGGGCAGGCTGGGACAGGTACAATCGTTTGGGGGATTGCTGTAGCAGCTTACACATGGGGGAAATGAACCAAAACCCCTTCAGCAGAGGGTGGAGGCTTTTTATGGCAGTAGGGTTGTACGTAGTGTTAATAGGTTAACGAGCATTTGGTGTTCATGAAGAACACGAGGGGGTGCCTGGCTCCTTTCGATAAAAGCTAACTGGAGGTTGCTGGGTAAGCCAGCACTCTGTTTGGAGCTGATACTCTATTCAATAGCAGCCGGCTTCTCTAATGAGAGCCTGGCCCCCTTCAACCTCTCTCCTCTCCCCTCGCCATGGCAACCAGTATGGGGTGTCATTATCTGGCAAGGCCATCTGTCGATAGGGGCACTCACTCTGAGTTCATCTGAACTGGGGCAAAGTCCAGCATTTACTGAGGCCGAGGACTGCACTGGTGCAGAGAATAGAGGCAGTAAAAAACTTTCTCGTGTGTGGAGATAACTGCAACACAAGAGACATGGGATGGAGATAAGGAAAGGTGGAGTCCCTTTGACTGATAAAAATTGTCATATAAATCACCAAAACCACTGGAAATTGTATACAACTTGCATAGGAACATTGCACTATAAAGCACAAGAATCATCCAACCAAAAAGTTTCAGTCTGATGTAAGGTGGACCTCTCCTATTATAGCTTATAAAATATTAATGTTTATGCTGTAAAGTGCACAAGAGCAAATTATCGACCATGCACAATAATACAATGATAGAATTAAACAATAAGACTTTAAAACTGGTCAGTAAATCTTGCAGAGATTCAAATAGCCATTGACTGCAGTTGTATAATCACAAAACAGCAAGCAGTGAAAATGTTTGCAAAATTTGTTCTATTTTTGTTTTAGTCCCCCATTCTGATTTGATCCATTCTGAACTAGTACCTCCAACACCACAATATCATGGTTGTCAGGTTAATGGTAAGATAAAGTGCTTTGTCTCCCTTTGTTACACAGAAAAAAGGTCCCACTTTGAGATCCCAGTCATTCTGAATAGAAAAACACCAGTGTGATTTTGTTTGTCTGTTTCTCTGTCTGAGCTTGACCCTCTCAGGGTCAGTGTGGCCATTTTCTGGCCAAACTTATACATGTTCCTTGTCTCCTGTCACTTGGGTCAGGCTGGGACATAGAGCTTAGACAAAAGGAGAGAGTATGTTTTACAGCCACTGCCCTTGCAGCCCTGTAGTCTGTTTTTCTTTCATAAAGCTAAACTGAACGAAGGCATGGTGCAAACTTAGCAGAAAGCTATTTAACACTGGGAACCAGACTTATCCATTTGAAATTGGGAAATACGCTGACTGTAGTGTTCAGTGTTACAGTGACTTGACACTAACAGAAACACTGGCATGGTATTACTTGTAACAACTGCATTTGAGTGACTGTTAATCTTTTAAGTATTGGTTTTTCATGTGAATGTACAATGATTGTTTAATAAAACACACACACTCAATAACTGATTGCAGTATCATGTTCAAATTTTATTTGATACACACAACCACAGATAGTACATCGTGCAGTAAAATGCTTTTTACAACTTTCCATGACATAAACATAGAATTTATATAACCAGACTTTATTATTTATACAGGCATAAATAAATAAATAAAATTATAAATACTATAACATAGTACTAATACCTTATTAAAACGTAAAACTAAAAATATTAATACATTATAAATACTGGTTTAAAATATCTAAATAGATATCTAAGACTGCTTAACGTAAGTAAATATAAAGTAAATAAGTAACTGAGTTTGTTTGTTTTATTAGTTTTTGAAACTTTTTTTCGGAGACAAACTTGAGATTAGTTATGTCTTTCGGGGGAATGGCCTTGACAAAACTTGCCAAAATAAATCTCTTCGCTTGCCGAGCATACTACACGCTCTTTGTGTTTGTTTTGAATGGTCATTGTTGTGGGAGCGCTTAGGAGGTGCGTGGTTTTGATTGGTTGTAAGGGTTTTCTTTTAAGGCAGTATTTTCTGACGTACAGCCACTGATTGGTCTGACCAATGACGCTCCGCCTTTACTAAGTTTTGTTCTTACGCTCGCAACTTTCCCAAAAAGTAACTTTTCAGTAGTCGTTGGTGGTTCCTGGTAAAAAAAAAAAAAAAAAGCCTGCGCAAAGATGAGGCTGTGCGGAACTTTTCTAGGTTAGTACTTCAATAATTTATTTCTTCAAATTCTCTTCTAGTCTCTACTCCAAAATCCTCGAGTTGTGTGCTGCTATATATAAACGCTTTAAAGTTTTGTTTCTTAGCTTTGATTTGAGAACTTCGTAGTAATGTTCATCTTTATGATTCAAGTTCAGGAAACCTTATGTCGTTGTTAATGCGTTGTTTTAATGTTTATTATTGCTGTAATGTTTATTACCGCTATTGTGTGTCATTCTTTTTCAATACGTACAGACGAACATAATTTGGCAATTCCAACACATTTATAATTTAATTTATTTACTTTTTACTGCGGTGTGACTGAAAGGTAACCAGTAACCGTTTTGTTACGAGATGTTGAATAGTACCTGTTCTGTTTTCATTATAATTCGGGGAATATATCGATAAACTCGGTGAAAACATGTTAAGAATATTATGGAATTTAAAAAGTTGATCATGCAAACGTTAATCTACGTCTTTCTTGTAGTTGTTAGATAACAAATAAGAAGTTGTGAAATAAAGTATAATATTAGTTGCACTTTTGGTATGACGTACTTTTGACTTTCTACCAAGCACGTTCCAAACGCGTATCCTTTACAGACACGGTAAGACAAAGAAGACGCTTGTCCTATTCTGACTTGGGGCCCAGCAGTGCGAGGACAGTGGCAGGCTGCAGACTTGTGAAAAGTTTTTGTGTGTATCAGTGCGTCAGCTTGTCCCATCTGTCAGGGGACTGGAGCGGCTCGACTTGCGTCATCCTCTCAGCTGGCATGCTATGCAATATTTATGCACGCCGGACCTTGTCCCAATATATAGCCACACCGCTAATTGTAGTCTGGAGAGACGGAGCTACTCATCTGAAACGAGGCTATAGGTAGTATCTGGGCTGAAAAGGGGGAAAATTTGAAAGTGGTCCATCTGGTAATCCAAAACGTTCATACGTATCAAATATGCAGAGCCTAGAAGTTCAGTCTCTTTTAAAAAACAAAGGTCGCATTTTATGCAAATTTTTATAGAATATAACATATGTGAAATAGATTTTGCTAGATACGGCTACATAACCTTTGCAGTTAAGATGACCCAACAAAAATCTACAAATACAACTGAATTACTACATTACTGTGAACTATATGTTTAACATACATGCGTGACCCCGTGATGCTTAACAGCTATTTTTAAGTAAGTTTTAGAAACCCCGCTAACTTTCAAATTAAACTGAAAAGTCATAGCACTAATGAGGAATGCACAGCGCCAATACTCTTTTTTCGTTTTCTCGTAGCAAACTCGGTATTCCTGTAGAAATTACAGAGTCACTGTCCTTGGTACTGAACAGGAAAAACGTTCGGCTCTGAACACGCTGTCTTGGGTACTGAAATCCGAAAGACTCGAGTCTGTAGTATTTTAACTGTTTTTTAAAGTACAGTTCTGTTGTACCATACATTTTGCGATCATGTTGATTTTCATCTTTTTGTGTGGTGGCTCTATGCAGTGAGGTAACTTTAAGGCAGGAATCGACTTAATCTGTAGTTGATGATTAATTTAGTAGAGAGATTTTAAATCTCTACTAAATTAAGGTTTAAGGAAATCGAGAAATTATTTTGGGGTATTTGCAAACATTGTAGAAGGGTAAAAGTTTGATTGTCTTTATCGTCTGGACAACGTCAGAATGCCGTTGCCAATAAATAAATACTATTTTAATTAATATTCGAACATTCTTTACAAAACATCTTTATTACTACAATAACATTATTTTTGACCAAGTATGACAAGATGCTGTGGAGTATAAAAAATTAACAGCAGTCCAACTTGTTGTTGCTGCTCTCTTTTAATCAAGTTATCAATTATTCATGTGGTCTGTCTAAAGTAACAGATAAAGGTACTTACGAAAATGGCCTTAACTGTGAGAATTGCTTTTCCACAGTATGTCCGTATATGTAAAGTAGAGTTTTGTCTCGAAAATTACTGAATTTTCAAATGTAGTAGTATCCTTATGCAATTAATAAATGATTAGACTGTGCATGACTTCTATCACGAGGAGATTAAACTGTCCATTGTTTGAAATATTGGATAGTACCATTTGCTTGTAATTGTAGGGGGATGGGGGCTGGGATAACATTTGTCACATATGCAAGCGATTGAGTCTGTGGAACGCAGATATAGTAAAATTAATTACTTCATGTGAATAAATGACCTTCTATTAGTTGTTTTCAGGTTTTCGCAAAGTGGCTTATGAAGTATAGTACTGTTAACTGACCTAATATCCTCGTTGTGTGAATATGACATCTGTTATTATGTTACAATACATATTACAGTATACAAAAATTAACGTTCCATCTGGCTAATCTATCAGATAAATTGTAATTTGTGGAGCGTGTGTTCTTTAAGGTTGACATATTCCATAATGTGTATCTCTCGCGCCTCAACCGATTAATACGTGTGAGTGTTTAACATCGAGGTATCCAAAGCCCGGCCCATCTTATGTTGTAAGGTTTACTACGGCTTTGCAGTGATGTCACAGAAAGGGAGGGGGATTCATAAGGGTAAGGTAAGTCAATATTACGTTTTCATGCTGACAAAGGCAGAAGAAGCCATGTTTATTCCTATGAATAAGTAATGTTTAAAGCAGCGGGAGATTTGCACCTTTATAAGGCAGATACCTGACGGAATAGCATCCCGTTTTTTTAAATCGACTATATCTAAATAACGCTGGATGTATATAACGGAAACTGAACTCCCCAACGCGCAATTAAGAACCGACTGCAAGGCTCTGAACAGAACTTAGTGAAATAAAGAGGAGAGCCATTACATCTATCCAAAGGGAAGGCTTCACTAGAAACCATCCTCTTGAGGTATTTGATGTATTTCTTTTCTATATATATAATTCGAATTACGTAATGTACTGAATTCACAATGTTGAATTTATAGCCTACATTCATAAACTGTCTTAATTACTGTTTAAATACCATTATGACGTCATATGTTTCTTTTATTTTCTGCACTTAACGATTTACCCTAGTTCTCTTCAGTATACACATTCGATTACTCGGTGTGCTGTAACGGACGCACCGTAATTAATCTTTTACATTCACCGTTAAGCAAACAAAATTGTCAAAGGCAATTCGTCGAAAGCTAGGCCCCATACCAGTAGCTTTTCTTTACTGCCTTCTTTGTTTTATATGGCTGTACAGCATTATTTGTTTGAAACACAATTATTCGCGTCGCAAACAAAACATTTCCTTTTTAAGCATGTCTTAGTTCAGTATAGTCAGTATATTTTTCTGTAGGGTTAACTGTTGGTTGCTGTTTAAAAACACTGATGTGAGGAGTACCTGATGTAATAGATACCTGTTTTCATTGTTCTTTCGCATCAATAAAATAATTATGTTACAGGACACATATTTGGGGATACGTCGTGTATATTATATGCATTCCTTTGTATACGCTTACGTGCAAACATAAACGAATTAAAGTGTTGGAAAAACTAACTATGGCCTGTATTAAACAGAATTCGTTTTAAGTTCGGTTTCCAAGGTTCCAAGTCTTCTATGTAACATCTGCGTAATATAGTAGGTAGGTAATGCCTCCAGGAAAACAGGTCTCACATGAATAATTCTTTGTTCTTTCCGACTATATCAGTTTGAGGCTACAACGTTTTGTATTCTTCCGAATCATCCATCGGTTTATTGGATTGGGTGGCAGAGGTGAAACTGATGTAAAAATCCCGGATAATTACCGGAGAGCCTTGCTATGGAAAAACATACACGTACAATATCGGCAGTTTGTCCTCGCTGATTAGTGGTCTGGTCAAAAGTTAGTGATCTGTTGTTGTGATTTAGGTCGATCAAGAATATCAGGATTATGATCGTGCTGAACGAAAAGTGAAAGGTGGGGGAGGGTAGGCTCATCCTATTTTCTGCGTCGAAAAACAGAATGTTGACGCGTTCTTAAAACTACGCCCAATGTCGTTCACATTAGTCCCGAACAAGTACCTAAATAACCCAGTTGTGTATCTATGAAAACATACGTTTAGCTAAAGTAGCTTATAAATATATATTGTCACTATTTAATTTTTGCAGTAAAAGTGCAAATATAAACGAATGTATAGTATGTCGTTTGTTTCTGTTCTGCCTTTAAATTGAATGCAGAACATACGTGTGCAATTATAGGTTAAAAATGAATAATGAATAACTGTAATCCCAGCAGCTATAAGATTATGCAAAATTAATAACAAGAAGTTTTATCAATAGAGAACAAGGAATTTCTCTGTTAGTTTTCTCAAGGCCATAGTAGTGACGAGAAAAGAAGAATGACGAAAAAACAAAATGTGTTTTTGTATAATTTTCCTTAACTTAAATAATAGCATAATGCCAAAGAATAGACATCAGCATATGGGTGTTGTGCAAGGACGCCTGCGTTTATTAACAGTATTACCACCCAATATGTTGTTGTATTTGTTTAAAGTGGCTTTAAAGAAAATCTTCCATAAATAATAATAATAATGAGTAATACACACTAATATTTTACTTGTTACTTATTGACCATTGTAATTTATGTGGCCTTTTCCGAATACGTGCTCTATATCGTGGGCTAAGAATTAACTGGGTGTGTGTCCACCTCCCGCAAAAACTGTGATTATGCATAAAATCCATCTGAAACTTAAGTTTTGTGTCCCATAGTGACTGTTCACCGTACAGCAGTGCAGCATTATACAGCACTGTATTAACTTGCACTTTTATAAACTTTACGTTTCCTCTGCAGTAAAACGTGGACATAAACCATGTTAATTCTCAGGCCATGATATGTTTAAGAATTGCCGTTATATGTTAAGAATTTTAAGTTGTAGCCAAAAGGTTGTAGCTTTTAGTCTTAAACAGCTATTGATATTATGTTATTTAGCAACATAAACGCATGAGTAGAACAGAATTGTCAAAACAAGAACCATGTCATTTGCCTTGAACCACAAATGTAAGCTTAAAAATCCTTTGATTTTCCTATTTGGGTCCATTTAAAGTGCAAGATCCATTAAAACATTTAGGACATTTTGCGGTTATGTAAAAACGCTGTTACATTTATCCCTCTGCAGTACCCGGAAAGCGTATTGTTTTTAAGTTTAGGAGGTTTTATCCAGGAAGCCATTTTTATCTTCTGTTTTTATGCGGAGAGATGCGTGGATAGGAAAAAGATTGGTGAATAATGATGATAGCTTTAACATTTGAGTTCCAGTTGAGATTAAAATAACTTCGGAATTTCGGAAGGAACGTCTCCGTCATTGTTACCGACGATGTAACGCTCACATATCCATATGCAGATTGGTTTGAACCCACCGGCAAAAGTGCGAGGTATCATGGTTGTGCATCGCTTGTCGAATTCCCAAGAACCCTGCAAATCAAACACGAGTCTCCTAATCGAAAACACGTAATCTTGAGTATAGCAAAGAAGATGCTTTTCAGTAAACTCTGAGTCACCAATAAAAGGAAAGATAATTGCCAGGGAGCAATGAAAAAAATCTGTAAAGGCTAAACTGACAATTTTTGGTCAACTTCACTATTTCATGCATTCTGTTAGTTTAAGTTGTTGCGTGAATGTTTTGTTAAACAGTTTTGTTAAGGCGTAATTAAAACCTTATTTTAGTATTTCAGTGCAGATAAACCTACAAGTACGTATGTGTTAAAGCATAATATAGAAATGGGCATTGTCAGATAAAGTAATTATTATAGAATTTTTACAACAATAGCTCATGGATTACCTTCACATATGACTTCATATACAGACACATCAAATCACACTTAATATGGCTTAAGTGTTGTTTGTAAAACCATGACGTTATTTTGCTTCTGTGGTTGATTGGATACATATATACATATTGTTTTTCTGGCTGCCTCAGAATGCAATCTAAGTAAATATTATGTAAAACTGCATATAACATCATGTATTTTTACTACAACACACATAGCACCCCATATTCAAGACAGTGGTTGGACTTGGTTTTTAAGCACCGCCCATCATAGATTCTTGACTTTTCCTTGTCCTGTCACTTTTATTCACGAGTGTTTCTCAAAGTGTTGTCATTGTCATCATCCTATCAGCCTATCATGTTGAGGGTTACAGTGAAAATGTGAGTCTGTGTCACAAAACAACATACATAGTTAGAACTGCAGTAAAGCTGTAAATATGTACATTTGAGTCATGAGATATCATATGAAACCATGTAGGTTATTCTTCAATTCTTGTAGCAGTAATTGAACAGAAAACTGTAGGTGATCTGTTTATGGCCATATAACACATCCCAATGGTGAGTAAAATAAATCCCTGCCTTGACACAAAGTGTCTGTTTGCTAAATTCTTATAACCTAAGAGTTTTGCAAGTATCCTGAGTCAGTGATCAACTTAATTTATTCATTTGTGTCTAACTTTAACTATTTCTAGAAAAAAAACAAACTTGCATTTCTGCTGGTTACTGGACGTGTTTTTTCTATGAAAGTCCACTCTTCATTATAGCTATTTGCATATTGGACTCTTTTCATGGAGATAGGCGTACTTGTCAAAGTGCCACTGTAAGTCTGCTTTTGGGACTTAAGCCTGTACAAATTTTGTTATAAAACACTTTCTCAACATCATGTAATATTGTGATTCAGAAAGTAAAATGCAAAAAGAAAATTCTTAATGTGAATTAATGTAGGACTTTTTTCCATTTGTATTGAACACGTTAAGTGTTTTGTGACATTGACGTATGGACTGTCCCACGTGCAGACTTTGGGTAGACAGCGGGCACAGAGGCAGGAAAGTGGTAAGCTGTTGTTAAACTGTGAAACGGCAGAGATCACAGACATGACAGAATGGCCAGTTGAAAATTTAACAACCTTATTAGGATCTCTCTTCAGTTTTTCCCCATCGTGGTGCAGCAGTGTAATGTCACGCCCTGTAAAATAATACTGAGTAGATCAATAGTAATGGAGTTAGGGCTGGATTTGCAATGCAGCCTCTTTGCTAACAGATGAGCTTCCTTGCACCTTCAAGAGCATCACTTTATAGCTAGATTCAACTGAGGCCTAAAACTAAAAACTAGAACAAGCTTCTGAAAATCCATACGAAATTTTAGGGAGCTGGGTGGATCAATACTTAAATCAATAAAGCCTTCTCAGGAACAAAGGATGAGAACATTCTGTTTTTTCTTTTTGGGGAATTGTTTGAGGAGAAAAAACAAATAGATGCCTTTTTGGCTGAGAAAATGTAATGGAAAGCCTGCTGTGGCGACACTGCATATGCATACGTATCCAACTTCTGCACGTCTCAGTTTCAGGTTCCGACTGTTTGTCAGTAATAGGTGTGCTAGAGCTGGGATGTGACCTCATGGAGTTTCTCTCACTCTGACTCATGGGTCCAGGAATCCTCATCCTTCATTCTCAGCCTGGTGGAATGAAGTGCCATCTCTCTGGAACTATGTGCTCACATGAAAAAAAGTCTGAGCCAATGAGTGTTCATGCAGGTGAAGAGTGTGCAGTGCAAGGCTGAGAATCACACAAGGCATTAGATTTAATTATAATAACAAGCATCTAATTATACATGTTGGTTAGTTTAACAGAACAGCTGGCATTATAAATTTCTCTAGCATTGTTTTCTTAGGGCTTTGTTTGTGGGTGAAGTGTGTGCTACATGCATCTAGGTAAACGCATCTGCATCTCAAACCAGCCCCCGCATTTGCTGTCCACAGTAAAGGCTGTAGTGCTGACCGGTTCTGGGCGGGGGGGGGGGGGAACGCATCAGTTTTCCGCAGAGGCCGTCAGCATTTAATGCTTCCTGTGTGGTCTCTGGCCTGACAGAAAATGAATTCAGAGGAAAGCTGCTGAATCAGAGGTGGACGAGAGGAGAGAAGATCAGCAGCTGCAGGTCACCGAGGGGCCTGCAGATCTCGCACAACAAAGTAAGTGACGCTGCACTTCCTGTGCACCCTCTGCCCTGCCTAGCAGTGCTATGTGGTGTATTGGTTATTGTGTGTGGAAGAGCACTTACCATGTGTATGAGCATGTCACATGTGTATGACTTTTAAAAGGAGCATAAGATTGGGGTCCTTTTACTGGGAATATAAACTCCAGCTCAGAAAACCCAAAGCCATCTGCATGGACATTTACACAGTGTACACGTACCTCAGATACTTAACGTGCTGCATGTTTGTGTCTCCCTGTGCCCATTCGACGCTGTGTTCTGGCAGATGAGCTTGGCGAGTGAAGACAAGCGAACACGAACACGATCCAAGGGGACCCGAGGTGAGGCTTGCGGCAGTTAGTGTCAGCCACGGACTCCAGTTGAGACAGGGTCAGGATAAGCAGTGCACGTTCAACACAGAGAGTCCTACCAGCAGCTCAGCACCATTACACTGACCTAAATGAAGTAGCTGCATCGCTTGGGTTTTGCCTTGTGAAGATGCCGTGTGCAGATGTGGGACACTTGAATATTGTTGAATGTGGGACACTTGAATATCATTGCACGTTGTAGAAATTGTCAAACAGTGATTATGTGATTGTGCAGATTTTGAGTGTTTATAATGGAAAAGGGATGTGTAGAAGTTAAGGACTCATTTTAACTATTTTTTCTTTTTAGTGCCTGTTGAAGTTGCAGGACAAGAGATAAGGTAAGATTTCTTTTTTAAATATATAAGAATTAAATGATATATAGCTGCATCTACAGGGTTAAAAGTTCCACTACATTAAATGTTCTTAGTATTTCTTTCTTGAGTGACATTCAGAAATTTTGTATACGACATCTAAGCGAAACGTTCTGTACTGCGTGTGTATTTCGGTTTGTTTCTCTGTCTCCACCTAGGGGCTAAGTAAGGAATTATTTTTATGAGACTTGGAACCCCATGGCTTTTAGATCACAACTTCATTACAATGCATACGCGCATAGCAACTTTTCTGTAATATGAGTCTGTTCGTGCTAACAGTTGTCAATGTGTTTTTTTTTATAATAAATTGGTTGTTTATTCCTATCGCGTCTTTAGTTACTTTATCCATACCCTTTTAGTGGCTTTCATTTTTATGCATAAATGTAAACCTTTGGAAACTTATGGAAAAGGTTTAATTCCTGTGCAGTGCAATGAATGCATGCTGTATGTGCTCTGAAACAGATTGTACACTAAAGTGGCTCTGAAATAACCTTCAGGAGGTGGCTTTGCTGTCAGCTCAGCTGTCACCTGTATGCGTTCGTGTATGCGTGTGTGTGAACCTGCTGTGACTCCTGCCTTTATTGCTGACATTGCTCCCCTCCTTCGCCAGTACCCTGGGCTGCCCAGTGCCGCGCAAGAGGAAGCACCAGGAGGCGGAGACAGAGGCTGAGTCGGACCACAGCCGGCCCACCCCCAAGACAAAGGCAGACCCCCTGAAGCTGGCACTGGACGAGGGTTACGGCGTGGACAGCGACGGGAGTAGCGAAGAGGCCGAGGCCAGGGAGGAGGCGCGCACAGGAGAGGAGCAGCCGAAGAAGCAGTCGGAGGAGGAAGGAGAGACAGCACTTGAGGCCAAGTCTGCGGAAGGTGAATCGCAGCACTCTCCCGATCAACCTTTGGCACACAGACAGAGCCTCAGCATCTATGATAAAGCTGTTCATCTCGGCAATACATGCATATTTGAGGAATGCACTATTTAACAGAATAAAGAAAATATACACATAGTTATGTATTATAAATTAACACATTATACAAATAAATGTTAACACAGTAAAAACTACCAGCACGTTCTCATGTTTTCAAAGTGTTCAGTTTTGTGTGACCTTACTTAGAACACAGATTTTTCATGAACTGATATGATTATAAAGTGACTTAATTTTATTTAAATTATGTCGTATTAGATATGTAAATTAATTATTATAAAATTGGAAACATGACTCAGCTCTAGAAAATGCCGGACAATATCACCATTGTCCTAGTTTATGAAAATGTTAAAATATGCTTAATAATAATATGTATGTACTCTAACAGAATATGTATGTATTCTAACAGAAGCAGTAATTGCATTAAATAAGGAAGCATCAAAACAAAGGTTTGCTGGCCTCTGTAGCACCTGTCCAACATTAGACCATAATCATTGCTGAAAGGGGGCCACTACTCACCGGTGCACATTCTTGAGCCCAGGTTTATTTCATAATGACTTTTAAATTATTTTATTTAAGCACACGTAATTAATTGAACACTGCCTAAATAAATACCTTTTTCCCTAATTTTCACTGCTGGCCCAATACATTTCAATAGTGCTGTACCTACAATAGGCTTCCACATTACTGTGGTGTATTATAATGTTGCTTAATGTTTACTGCCAGTTATGGAGGAGCTGTGTGTGAGCAGGAAGTGTGTAATGCAGGAGGGAAACTCATATGCTTCCATACACATTTGTAAAATTATAAACAGTGGAGGTATGTGAGAAGACCTCAGTGCAACCATCGCATTAGCCCGAAGATTTTCACATTCTCCCACAGATCTCCACTGTCTCATAGTGTTAACCTGTCACTGCAATGTCTAACTGACCATAAACGTCCGCACATCCAGTTATTGACACACCTACAGTCTCTCTCCCTTATTTATAGCTACTCTCATCCTTTCAGTGCCAAACACCTCACTCTACACTGTTCTTACAGAAGCTCAGCAAGCGATGGAGCACCTGAAGGGTAACGAGGCAGATCCATCACCTTCAGACTCATGCATGGCCATACCCTCTGAGAAGACTGAAACAGAGCAGTATTCCAGCTGCCACGAGATGGCAGCCAGCTCGCTGCTTCACCTTGGCCAGCTCGCCGAGGTCCACGGCAACCCTGGCAGGGCCGTGTGTCTCCAGGGCAACCAGGGAGAAGAGGAGGGCATGGTGTCCAAGGAAGCAGACATAAGAGAGGAGCAGGGTAAGACTGTGGCACAGCCAGGAGCAGTGGACGAAGCAGACCTGCACACCAGGAATAATGGTAAAGAACAAGAGGAAGGTGATGAAAAGGAAGGCAGACAGCAAAGAAGCCAGAAGGACAACTCAGATCATCAGTACTTCAGTGGTGGCTATTCAAGACACAGGACACCAGCTGAAGTAAAGCTTACAGAGGAAGATGATGACGAGGAAGAAGGTGATGAAGAACATAATAAGGAAAACTGTGCAGTGCCTGCTGTTGATTTCAGCAATGATGCAACTCAGGGATCCAAGATAATAGTGCAGGACAAACGAGGTCAGCAGCCCTCCACTGATGAAGACTACATTTCCCATAAGGCTGTGCCATCTGTGGTCACTGAGGTACGGTCAGAGGACTCTGAGAAGGATGAGGAGGAAGATGAGGATGATGATGAAGGGGAAGATGATGATGAGGAGGAAGAGGTGGAGGAAGAGGGCAGCACATCACAAAGGTCAACCATTCTAGAGGAGGTGGAAATCTATGACATGCGACGGGGCAATCTAGGACTGCTGGAACAGGCCATTGCTCTTAAGGCCCAGCAGGGGGCAGGCATGGACCCTCTCAGGCATTCCCAAGGAGAGGACCAGCCCAACAAACGCACAGAAGGCCAGCGCAAGAGTTACCTCAACAAAGGTAATTTTGGTAGCACAGACTTTGCTTGGACTGCTAAAACACATTTTGCTTCCCTTTTGTTTAGCAGCTAAATAAATGTGTGTTTTTCTACCAGTTAAATTGGTTTTGGAGGAGAGGAAACACTGTGATTATTCAACAAATTAGAAGAGTAAATAACTGAGAGAGACAGAAAATGAATAAAGGTGGAAGAAAGGAAAAGAAAGACAGCCAAGAAAAGAAAAAGGAAATTATTTTTATTCCTTTCAGCTGGCCCTCATCCCAGCCATACTATAAAAAGCAGCCTGGTGGCTCAGACTGGGAAGTCTCCTCGTTCGAATCCCAGCACAGGAAGGTGTGTCCTTGAGTAAGATGTTCAGTGCTAGCTCCGCAGGGGACAAGTTAAATACAGAGGAGTAAATTCTGGGATTAATAAAGTACTATTAAAACAAAAAACTGATAAGAGAGGGTGTGAGGGCTTTAACTTGACTTTTTTTCATGAACAGCTAATTTCAGTTATATTCTGTTCTCATTATCACATTATTAGTTATTAGGTCTGTGGGTCTCTATATGAGACCTTATTTTTGGTACTGGAGGAAAAATTATAAAAAAGTTCATTTAAGCAACGGAGTAACTATTCCACGCAGTAGTTCCGCGGTAAAGTTCATTTCACACAAAAATTAAATAATTTTTATATTCTAAGTTGAGGTTCTGGCTCATATTTATGAGTGACTAATCCACTTGTAACAGACAAATCTTTATAACTTTGCAAACTGTGATGAAGGTACATATTGTTACCATTGCCTACCTGAGCAAAGGGCACTGACTTACTTTTGAATAGCAGAAGTCTTTACTGTTCAAGGTTTTTTTGTGAACCTAATGTACTAGTGCACCTCATGCCCTTTCGTTTGATTCTTCTGTCAATCATTGTGTAATTCAAAAGATGTCGAGTCCTAAAATATTTTTCTGCTGTGATGGAACTTGTTGTGACAGGCACTTATGTGCATTATGTATGAAAGAGGCATGTGTGTGAAAACCTTCCCCCATCTTACCCACACAGAGGGCTCCAGGGCAGAGAAAAAGGAAGTCAAATGTCCCACCCCTGGCTGTGATGGAACAGGTCATGTGACCGGGCTGTACCCCCACCACCGTAGCCTGTCAGGCTGCCCACACAAGGACAGGATCCCACCAGAGAGTGAGTCTTTTCTTGCACAGATGTCCATTAGTGCTCATGCTGTAAGAACTGGGTCACCCTGGATTCAGCAACATTTAATGGAGGCACAAGTGTTTCAACACATTTATATGTGTTGCATAACACTGAAGTCTCTTTACATCCATGCCATTCATATTTATATCAGACCACAAATGCATCTCATCTGTTGTGTCCCATAAATTGTGTGAAGTGTAGTTAATTGTTATCGTTAAATTGTTGTGAAAGGAGCTATTTAAAAATAAACTGAACCGAAATTTAAATTGTGTTGCCATGGAGGAGCATGTTGAGGAGATCAGTGACTGTTTTCTGTGTGCCACTGTAATGCCATAGTTTTTGAAGGCTTCTAATATATAAACCTTTGCAATTAAGAAAAGAGACATTGCATGTAAACATTTGTCATAGTTACAAATTATTCCACACGTTATAATTGCTTTCAAGCTACATGTTCTTGATGTAGCAGAGTAAGAAGTGCTATGTGTCTGCTCTGTAGAAGCTCCTGTTGTCAGGACAAGAGTCTGATTAGTCCCATAAGCAAGGGACTTGAGTCTTTCACTCAGCAGGCTAATCTTTTTTGTGTGGTAACTCTGAACAGGGTGGGTCCTTCCATTATATGACATTTAATGGTGTTTGGTAAGTAATAGATAAAGTTTTTAAATATTCAAATCACCCTGGGATTCTCTAGTGGCAGATTACTGTCTGTGTTGTTGTCCTGCCAGAGGTCACTTTATAAACTAAAATAACTTTCTAAAACCATGCCTTGTCACGCTCAGTCCTGGCCATGCACGAGAACGTGCTGAAGTGTCCAACGCCTGGCTGCACGGGACAGGGGCACGTCAACAGCAACCGCAACACTCACAGAAGGTAATGGCCTCAGAGTGAGCAGAGCCACCAGCATGTAGGGCAGAGCTGTAGCTCCTCCCACTGAGGAGGGCTGGGACAACCAGCAACACACCTGTATGCTATCTAACTGCAGACTTCCAGTGAGATATTGGCCATTTTTTGTTTCGGGAGAAATGCAAGCTGTACTCAGTGACTGTTTCTTCTCAGTTTGTCAGGATGCCCCATTGCAGCAGCTGAGAAGCTGTCCAAATCCCATGAGAAACAGGTAGTCCCCCAGCCTGCAGGGAGCCCTCATTCTGACAGGGTTCTCAGGTGAGCCCTGACACCAGCCCCTCCACATCAATAATTAGTGACCAACCCTAACCAGTTAACAGTCTTCCTTCATCCAGTCTTGCCAAGTCTTCATCCAGTCTTGCCAACATAAGCATTCTTCTGTTTAACCCTGTTGCCTCTTTTCTCCTGCTTGCCACACTCCCTGTCCTGCAGGCCCATGTGCTTTGTGAAGCAACTGGAAATCCCCCAGTATGGCAGCTACCGGCCCAGCACGCTTCCCACCACACCTCGCGCCAACCTGGCCAAAGAGCTGGAGAAGTACTCCAAGGTTTCCTTTGACTATGCAAGCTTTGATGTTCAGGTCTTCGGGAAACGAATGCTCGTGCCAAAGCAGCAGGCTGGTGAAACCTCACCGAAATCTGTGAAATGTGAGTACTCCTCTTACTTCTGCCAGTTATATGTTGAATAACTGTCACAGAAGTACCTGTACCATTGGTGGTAGTAAAACAAGTAGAAAAATGTGGTAATGTTCATAATAGATGTTGATTATGGTGACCTGTGGTGGGTTGGCGCCCCGCCCTGGGTGTCCCCTGCCCTGTGCCCTATGTGCTCTGGGATGGGCTCCAGGTTTCCCCGCGACCCTCACCAGGAATAAGCGGTTAAGATAATGGATGGATGGATGGATGGATGGATTATGGTGACAATTCACCCCTTTTTCATTTATCACAGGTGGTACATATTGAAATGGAATTAGCAAAACTTAGTGGTTAGTCTTCATGCCACACTCCAGTCAAAAGGAGAGGAATATTCGTTTTCCATTAGCTCCTTTTTACAAACACTGTCCCTCTTTTCAAAGCTAGTTATCAAAGAAGTGGTTTTTATATCACTTAAAAGACATCCAAATCAGGTCAGCAGAGCCCATAACTGCTGAATGGAGATGTCTTACCTGCACTCAGAGACTTAACGTTACACCCAAACACCAGGTGTGCAGGTTCTCCATCCATAGAGACCTGAATTTGCCAGTTAGTTAAACAGTATCTGGTTAAATGCATGGGCATTAGGGTACAGTAATTTCCACAAATAATTATTCATGAATGAGACAGTAAAACATATTCAGCCTACAGAGCAGGATTTTATGTCACCATTCAACTAACTCTCAGGTTTTGTTCCACAGCCAAGCTATCCCCCAGTCATAGCCTACCAGGGGGCTACACCAAGTCCTCCTCCTCCTCATCTTCCTCCTCCAGTGGCTATGACTACTCCCACGATGCTGAGGCTGCCCATATGGCGGCCACGGCTATCCTCAACCTGTCGACACGCTGCTGGGAGATGCCAAAGAACCTGAGCACTAAGGATCAGGATGCCGTCAGCCAGGTGTGCTTCGAACCGCACCCATTCACTTTTAACCCCTACCTCTAGGCTCTGCCCCCTGCCCCCTGTTCTCACAACCCCTAACAGCCAGTTGTCATTCACTACATCCTCCACACTTTCCAGTTGTATAAGCTTCTACTCCATCCTCAGAGCCAGGTAGAGTTTAACACGCTTCCTATAAACACATAGGCCTCTATCATTACTTGCAGCCTAGTATGGAAACCCAGATGAAAATGTGCTTAATTGCACATTAGGTAATGAAGGTACATGCAAGTGAAGCAGCCATAACTCACAGACTGACTACTATGCTGCCTTTTTTAGAACATGGACATCGAGGTGGATGAGAATGGTACATTGGACCTGAGCATGAAGAAACCTGTCAAAAGGGAGGGTTCCAGTCCAGGGGTGTTATCCCCAGAGCCATCTTCTTCCTCGTCCTCATCCTCCCAGAACCCAAGCAGCAGCGGAATAATTGCTTCACCTCATTCAGGACATTCCCACAAGCAGGAAGAATGGGATGGGCCTCTGGATTACACCACACCCAACCGCCACCGGGAGGAGGAACCCGAAGAGGTTAGCATCCATACCTGCTCCCCTTTTTCACAATGTGCAATCTGTGTTCCCCCTAAGTCTCTGGGTTCCCTCCATGTCTGCCGGTTTCCTCTCACAAACTAAAGACATGTGGAATGAGTCTTTACATGTTAATAAGTGCCCTACATTAGGTTGGTACCCCCACCTATGGAGTAACATGTCGTATACCCAGTATGGCCAAGACCCATCACATTATTAAAGAAATGTGGTTTGAATCAGACTGGGTTAAAATATGTTTGTAAGCGTCATTTTAAAATATTTCACATGATAATGGTTCTGTGGGCAGCATGGTGGTGTGGTGGTTGGCACTGTCACCGCGCACCTCCAGGCCTGGGGTTCAATTCCTGCCTTGGGTCTGTGTGCGTGGAGTTTGCATGTTCTC